>JARUHE010129886.1:0-14506 GCA_031471125.1 Archaeomysis grebnitzkii | reverse complement strand
AATAAAAAAGATGTTATTTCTGAAGTAACTGAAAATAAAAAAGATGTTATTTCTGAAGTAACTGAAAATAAAAAAGATGTTATTTCTGAAGTAACTGAAAATAAAAAAGAGATAGTTTCTTCTGTAACTGAAGATAAAAAAGTTGCCTTTCATGTAACTAAAGATACAAAAGAAGTTGTCTTTGATGTAACCAAAGATACAAAAGAGGTTGTCTTTGATGTAACTGAAGATAAAAAAGTTGTTTCTGATGTAACTGAAGATAAAAATGAAGTTTCTTCTGTAGCTGAAGATAAAAAAGAGATTTCGGATGTAACTGAAGATAAAAAAGTTATTTCGGATGTAACTGAAGATGAAAAAGCTGTTGATTGTGATATAATTGAGCATGAAAAAGATTATGGCATAATAGAAGATTTAACGTTAGAAAAACGAGAGATAACAATTGAAAAGAATAATGTAATGGATAACAATTTGACTGATAAGATTTCCTTAAATGAAGATAAAACGAAAACCTTATCATCTGAAATGACTGATAGTGAGCAAAAAAGTGAACAATTACTAGAAACCAAACTTGATAATAACCTTAATGTAGACATCAACCATTCCCAGAGTTTGAAATCCCAAGTAGAAGACTCCAGCCTTGTCCACAACTATTCAAGTGATTCAAATATGACAGACTTGTATTTGAATAATGAAAATGCGAATACAAAAATTTCCCCAAATTTTAAATCTAGAGAGAATATCCAGCGTCTGAAAAATAATTTCAACAAAGTTCAAAAAAATTCGAGCACATCCGCCGATGAGTCTAGTTCGTATTCACAATCCAACAGCGATTATGAAAAAGATTACAGTTCACACTCCGACTCGGTCAGTTTGATCAGTCAAGTAAGTGATCTATAAAAAATTAGTTGTTTGTAATTCTGATAAGTGCAAGCTTATTTAATTATTGTTTAAGGTCATATACAAATTAAGTACTGAATTAAATTCTTAAATTGCATCTGATGTTTTTATAAGTAATTTTGTAATCTGGTATCTAATAAATAAGTTTTGGGAAGTGATCCAAAAGATTTTTTTTTATTTGAATTTGGATTTTCTTAAATATTGGCTTATATTTGATAAATATTTTTAGTTAAATTTAGATTGTCTTTAATTTGTGCTTATATTTGATAAATATTTTAAATCAAATATAAAATTTATTTATTTTTTGGCAACAGCATTCAATGGACAGCGGAGAAAGCTTGGAGGTTGATCCAATGACCGTGTTCTCCACATCAGCTCAACCCGTGGCAGCTCCACTCCCGGAAACGGCACTTATGTATCAGTTTGAGATCCATCAGGTGAGAATCTTTTTTGTTATTTATTTGTAGTGATTGGCATGTCAAGCTGGCTGCAAAATTTGTTGAAGCCCCATACAAGTACTAACTACACCTATTTCATTTCACTAAATAATTTTGTTGAAGAGCTTGACCAATGTTTATTATGATTTAATTAATAATGTATAATTTAAAAATAGTTGATTGAGTCTTATTAAAAAGTGAATGTAATTTGCTACTCACTCTGCTGTGATTGACTTATGGTTCTCTTTTTATATTTTTTTTATTTAAAAGGAATGACTTTATATATAATTCTGAACAATATTGTCCAGAATAAATATTTTTGTAAAGTGAATATTTATTGAAATAATAAGTTAGTAGGAATATGAAAAAGTATATTTTTAAAATTTTGTATATATTTATTTTTATATAGTAATGTTGTTCTTTGCATAACTTTTACTCTGTCACAGCCTTAATTCGTTTACAAATTTCCTCCTACTTGTTATACATTAATAGGTATTTTTATTTGATTTTATTACTAATCTGTTTTTTCATTAAATGAATTAAATTTTTTTTTCATATTTTGGTTTGATTTATGCATCAATGGATTGAAAATAAAGTTTACATGAATAGTCTCTAAGGTGTATTTTTGATTGATTGTGTTTTCTCAAAGATAGAAATTTTTTTAATAATTTTTTTTAAAGTTAGACATTTGAATCATTCGGTTCGTGGATTAATAGTTTTAAATTTCTGCTGCATTACAATTTAGTAGAATTTTAATTGCTCAATTGAAAGTTAATCATTGATTTCTTCCAGAACTATGTTGGAAGACTAATTGGCAAAAAAGGCACATTTGTAAAGAGAGTGAAAAGCCGAACGTGTGCAACCATCATAATACAGGACCATCCAAATGATTCTTTCAAGTTAGTTACACTTCAAGGTAAGAACTAATGATTCCTTTATACTGTTACACTGGCACAAATGAAGTTTTTTAAACAATTTGTTTCTAATTCTGTTATTGCTGTTAAAATATTCTATCCTTGGTTGGTTATTTCTCATACTTATTATTTGGGGTTTGGTCTTCATAACTGATCTCTTCATCTAAAGATAGTCTTGTGTTATGGCCTCAATAGGGTATCTATCCTACGGATACCCTATTACAATCGACATGCGTGAGTCAGTCTGTTGGCGGTGGCTTCTCGCGTTCACAGTTTAGTGATAGTAAATGTTATTTTTTTATTTTTTATTTTTATTGCACAAAGCTTATAGATAATGAGCTGAATAATAACTTTGCCTAAATACAAAAATTCTATATATTATATTTTCTTTAAAAAATTATCTTTTATAGCTTGAATTAACTTGAAAAAATTTCACTGTTTTTATAAGAAGTAAAGGTAAATGTTAAAGTTTTTTTTTAAATTTACAAATTTTTCTTGAATAATTCTGCATAAAAGTAAACAAGTTTCTATAGATTGTTTCCTTAAAAATGATGGTTTTAATTAACTTCAAAATATTTCACTATTTTTATAAGAGGTGAACACAAATGTTAAAGTTTTTTATAAGTTAAATTAATCGGTAATCTAGGTTTTTGTCTTTTACTGAAACCATTTGTTACCGCTGGTTGATGGATGCCCTATATCCAAATTTGTATTCATACTGTCAAGTCTTTGTAAATGGTCTGTCAGTTTTAAAGGATTTATGATAAATCAAATTTTATTTAAAGATCAAAAAATGTTTTTAGTCAACCAAAACAATTCTGTAAAATTTTATAATGTGAATTTATTCATCTCCAGGAACAAAATATGAGATCCAACATGCCCTTGAAATGATCCGCGACCAATTTCCAAAACACACATACAGAGACCTGAGTTTGGCACGAGTGAATGACGACGTTGTGCACTCTAATAAGACTCCCCAGTTCGACCGTACTCATCATAAGGTACGTAATTTTTTAGTTTAGCCAACGAAGGAGTTTTCTTGTCCATGACATGGTTACATATTCTGTGATTTACTGAGTTTTGATTGGTTAACTATGCATCCTTCACAGCTTTGATATTGAAATTTTAGATTTAGTGACGATGGTACGGTTCAATTGCTTCCACTGTTTCTTGTTCACTATATCGAAGCTATATCCAATTAGGCAGACTATTCATTGTTAAGAGGATGAAGCTTAACAATGAATGTGAAACTGCTTTCTCATATAGCCATTAAGATTGATTTAACTTGGGAATTGGAAAAATTAAGATAAATTTGAAGTTGATTCTAAATTAAGAGTTGGCTAAATTAATCCACGTAACTTCCCAACTGACTCTAACAAGTGTATAAAGCTAATAAAATAATAACCAGGATTTGTTCTCAAAAGTGATGAGATCAACTGAGTTTGAGATGGAGTCCACTATAGAACTTTTTTTAATGAAAGTTTAATTCGTTTCCAGATATCCCTACCGACGGGTGTACTTGTTGAAGTTAGGGTTAGTCATATTGCAAATGCGGTGGAAGTTTGGCTTCAACAACCGCTGCATCCAACTTATTCGGCTCTGTCCAGGCTGCAGGTGTGTCTGAATAACAATTACAGTGAGAACAGCAACATTCCTGGTCTACCAGAACCTGTTGAAGGTAAGACTTTGTATCCAATGTAAAATCAAATTTAATTTGTGTTTAACCCTTTAATGCCCGAGTTATTATAACCCTAAGGTCTAAAATACAATGCAGGTTGCATTGAAAATAACCCTACAACTGTCACTTATTTGTCCCTACCGGTATCAAAGGGTTAGTTTTATACTTTTTACAACAGGTCAAATGTCAAGTTTATTTGATGTTGTTTCTCAATTCTTATGCATTTGTCAAACTTGATTAAAATGAACTTTGGTTCTCTGTCAACTTTCAAGCTCCTAAGAAGAGCCTGAATTTCAGTGTTTTTGGTCCCTGAAAATCATTGAATACACTGGTCCAGTAAGCTAATTTTTCCCCAATGTATTAACAGTTTATTAAAATTTTCTAAAATTTAAATAATTTATTGACTTTATTCTCATATAGGTTTACTTATTTGTCATCACTGTCGGGAAATCCATAAATGTTTATTATTGCTTTAATAAGCTTTGTCTGAAAGACCAGATTCTATAACTGACCTCGGATTGTTGTTGTAAGGGTTGCAGATGATGTGTGGACTTGCTAAATTTGCCATTTTTCCAAAAAATATATTTACAGAAGAGGTTGCTTCCATGAAGATAAAAAGCATGACCTTCTACACTGGTGTTATACTAAAGTTTTTTTGTGAAACCAGTATTTGCTTATTAAAATACCCCCTTATATGGGGTTTGTCGACCGCCATTTTGTCATTAAGTTCAGGTTTTTATTTAAGGGTTTAAAGAAAAGTTTATTTAAAACAAAAAAAAACTGGAAATTTCAGGTAGATCGCTTTGACTTTTCCCAAAAATGTATATTTCTTTGAATAGACATTTTAGGAGCTTATGGACTCGGCCATTTTTTTCATTGATTTCATGGTTAATTTAGTTTCTTATTTGAAGGTTTAGAAAAAAAAAAATTTTAATAAATGAAAGAAAAGTATTAATATGATTCTCTAGAGGAGATTTGTATCTTCCATCAGAACATATAATATTTGAAAACAAATTATAAAATTTAAAATTATATTAAGAGTTACACAAATTAGAAGTTTTTTTTAATACACACACAGTTTTAATGCATATCATTTACTCATGCTTGTTTCAAGAATTACAGCAAACTTTAATTGTTAAAATTTGTTTGTTATGACCATTTAATCAACACTCTCAAGAGTATTTATTAATAAAAAATGAAGAATTTAAGGAGTTCTAGTCAAAAAAGTAGATTTTCTGGACTCTATTCTTCCACAAAAGTTTAAAAAGACTTTTATAAATTACAGAAAATTGAATTGATTAAAATGTATTCATTATGGCTTTTCATTATATTCACAGATAGTGTGATCTGTGTGTGCAATATCAGCAACCAATGGCAGAGGTGTCAAGTGGTCCAGACGGATGGTCCAAATTGTGTCATTACTCTCCTCGACAACGGCGGTTGTGTTGTGATGCCAACTTCTGCGCTCAAACAAATCCGCACCGACTACATGAGTCTACCGTTCCAGGCAGATCAGTGCTATTTGTATGGCTTGCAGCCAAGAAATGATTCAAACCAACAGCCAGCAGAAGGTTTGTTCATTTGTTCAGTTCTTCATATCCATTTTATTGACCTGATTTGTTGTTTCTAAAAAGAAGTTTTCTTACAATTGGTTATTTGCTCATTATTTATTGAATAAGTTTGATGGATCCTTTCCCAATATCCAAATTTTGTACCTCTTTAAAAACCATTCTCAAACAGTATAAACACAATGTTATATAATTTAAAAATAGTATTAATAAGTTATTGAAATATGATCTGGTCACTGATAGGGCTCTTTCCCCTGATTCATAATAGTTACCATTAAGCTTTGCGGCACTGATCTTTTCTTAAAATCTGTAATAATATAGCGTAGAGACATTCTTTTATTATGGTCACTATAGTTTCATGTACAAAATAAAAGTTTAATACAATGTGTGTTAAATATTTTATTAGTTCCAAATTGTCTTATCTTTCATGTCTTAATATTTAATTAATATTCTTGAAATGCCCTGGAGTATATTTCTACTTTATTTCAGGACAAATCATTTAAATTAAATGCTAATCATATTTTTTCTTCCAAGTAGAAATCAAAGAGGCTGTATTAGAAACTTTAATGCAAGGCAAATTGGTGGCAGCATCTGTTGTAGCTTACACTCCGGATGGAATTCCTTGCGTCAACCTTTACTATAGAGAATTTAATGAAGTGAGTCTTTGTTTTCTTCTCCATTTATAAATTATTTAATTCAATATTAATCTGTTGAACAGGTTTTGCTGAATGTTGCTTTCAAAATTTTTATTTTACTTGACTTGCAGTAGAGTTTAGAATATTTTTTTTATCATAAACAATTTCATTCATTTGATAATTTATCCAATTGAAGTATTACATAACATGTTGTATGGTACAGTCGGACAGTCCGAAGATTTATCCGCGCTCTTGTTAGTTGAAATGCCTGGCTTTCCAACCAGACAGTACAATCTTCTATGGCTGAAGTTTAAAAAGCAAATGGTTCTATTAAACCTTGATGTGAGGTGCCAATGCGTTTTATTTAAAGTTTTTGGATCTTCCTTTCTTTGAAATTGTGCTTCTTAGTCTTTTGTATTCTGTGGCAATGCTACATCTACTCGAATTGTAATAATAAAATGTGCATTTGAATTTGATGAATAGAATATAGAAAACGAAATAATCAACCCCAACATCACACAGAACAGTGCTCTTTGCCATTATAGCTAATGTGCTGTATAATATTCTATAATAATGTGCATTAAAGCTAAGAAATGCTATCCAGGTTAAGTATTTATTCGAATGTGACAAAACAGCCTCTATAATCTACTGTTGATTGATGAGGCGGATTTTTTCACAATTTTTTTTAATTTTTGTTTTTAAATCTTGGTTTGCTACCACTTAGTAGAATTATATAAAAAAAAAATCTTTTTAAATCTTATTTAACCACAACAGTAGAATTATGAAAACAAAATTTAATTTCGGTTTCACATATATATTTATTTAACAGGAATGGCTTTGTATATAATTCTGAACAAAATTGTCCAGAATATATTTTTTTGTAAAATAAATGTTTATTAAAATAAAAGGTTTTTGTCAAGCGTACATAGCGAAGCTCTACAAAGGCGTAACAATTCCGATGTCGTCGTCGTCGGCGTTAGACAATGACTTGAATGCTTATATATATAATCTTTACTATTATTTCTTTTCATATAGGCTTGGTGATTGATTTTAATATTTTACTAGGTATTTTTATCACTTTTTATCTACATTTTTTCATCAAATTAACTTAGAGATAATTTTTTTTAAAGTTACTGAAGAATCATCGCGAGACATTTGAACCGTCCGGTTCGTTGATTACTAGTTAAATCATAGAGTTATGAAACAAATATTTTTTTCTTTTATATATATGTATATGTATACACAGTATATAGTAATTTTGTTGTATTCATAACTTTTCCTCGGTCACAGCCTTAATTCATTTACGAATTTCCTCGTACTTGTCTAATTAATATTTGAACATCCACAAAAATGTTGAATTTTAATGTTTCTCAATTTTCAGTATGTATGTATAAATCAAAAACTAGTCGAGTTTGGTTTGGCCACGTGGATACCTGAAGATTTGCAAATCGGCTCGACTTGAAGAAAAAATCCCCATAAATTGAAATAATGAGGAGCGGTTGTATAATTTATTGTTACTGAATGTGTAATTTATTGTTTATTTGTTTAACAATTTTTGTTAAATGGTATGCTAGCGTGGACATATACTATGACTTTATTATCAAGTACATAAATGTTTATGAAAAAGTTTGCTATGATATTATATCGAATTAAAATGGTATTTACAAAGTTCTTAGTCATTAGTTGTTAGAAGCCTGATAGTTTGTAAGTAAATCATGCACTATATTATCTGTCCATTTTCAACATTAACCTAACCACCAATAATTAAAACTTTAAATTGTATTCAATACTTTTATTCTATGAATAAAATGTATCCACACCCCTTAAAAGTGAATCGATTCTATTGAAGGTAGCTAATGTAGGTATGTTTGATTTGAATAATATGGCCAATTCATGACTTTAAAACTTAAATTATCGTCTGATTTCAACTTGCTCTTATGTTTTTTTCACACTTATGAGATGTAACAAAGGTTCTTTTTTTGTATACAATTTAATTAATCATTTTATTTAATAATAATAATATGAGTTAATAAAATAAATATTTTAAGTCCAAGATAGAAATAATCTTTATAGCATTACTTTTTTTTAAATGAACCCAAATACTGATTTAAAAAATGTTTTTCTTGTAAGAAAGAAACTTGTTGATACACTTTCTTTTCCACAATTGTTAGAAATTACCATCAAAGTAAAACTTGAAATTTATTGTTAATTCATATATGTCCGTACACAGGTCTGCTTGATAATCACTTCCAATGTTATGAAACATCAAAAGTTTGATTTTCCTGCAGCTGTCTAAAATTGAATAATATAATAACACATATTTAACCTGCCAATGTTATTTTCAACTTAACATAATTTTTAAATATATTTAACCTGCTAATGTTATTTTCAACGTAACATAATAATTTCTAAATAGTCGGCTTGTGTGTAGTTTTATAAATTTAAGAAACATTTTAAAATTAAAAGAAAATTATATGCAATCGATTTTAATATAAAGAATGTTTGAAAATTGACTGAAAATGTGCCCCCTTTAAATATTATTCAAAGGTTCAAAATGAATGTGTTGCAAATAAATGGTACATTATATAAGAGGAGTAACAAAGGTGAAAGAATAGATTAGATCTAATCATGATCAACTGTGGAAATATTGCAAGACATTATAAAACAATGCTAATCCTTTGGTAATTTTAGTATGCGAGGAGAATTGATTACTTAGGTATGCATTTCAACCAAAATGTGATCTCCTTTCAACTTTATTTTCTCAAGTAATTGATAAATATTTTTCATGTAAAATAATGTGTTTGAATAATTGTATTGTAAAATTTCATTTGAAATTCAAGATGGTAATAAAATCAATGTTTGTGGTTGTAGATTGTTATAAAATCACTGTTTATAATGGAATATGATACAATTAACACGAACAATAGCACCTATTTCTAGGCAAATGATAGAACGGTTTTTTGTTTTTAGTAGTTTTTAAGTTCACCATTTTTTTTGTTCAAATATAGAGTATAGGTTAGAGATTTATCTAAATTAAATTAACACTATTAGGCAATATATCAGCAAGTGCATGAAACGATCAGTAGAAATTAGTTGGATTGATATCCAAGCAAACTGGGAGATGCATGAATGTATTTCAAATGCGATGCTTATGAGTTGCAAGTTTTGTTGGCATAACAAAATAAAGTTACTGCTCCTGCATAACAGTAATGAAGTCATAAATTAGTTGTAAATAATGTAAATATGAAAACAATTTCAGTATTAAGTTGTTTATCCAGTGAAAAATTCAAAAATCTTTTATAAGATTGAATAAAAATAATGGTTTAAAGGTTTTTTTTAACTTTTTTATGTTTGTGAGTCTGTTTGTAGTTTTGACTTGGTCAACGCTTGTTCACTTCCACGATTCATCATAATTATAGAAACCTTGTAATAATGAATGTCCATTCATTTGAGTGTTTATGCAATTATTAAATATAATTTGCTCTTCTTGTATCTTTCTTAATATTGTTTTCATTCATTCAATATTTTTGTTGTTGTATTGAAAGTTTTGAATAATTTTAAACATTGAAGCTAAAAGGTTTGTTAATCAGTTTTGATTCAAAAAATGTTCAGTTTATTTCAAGAAATAAATGTAATTGGTGAAACCCACTCACTTTCTTGTTCACAAGTTTGATGTTTTGGCTGACCTTGTTTGTGATTTTGGTTTTAGATCATTTCAGCTTATTTAGAAAATATTCCTTATATTTTCTTTCAACAATTGCGTCCTGCATGATCTTAAAAGTATAACTTCAATTTGGAGTATCGTATTATTTAATAAATGTTGAATTTATTTAAAAAAAACTGAAAGTAATTGTTTTCAACTATGTAAATTTGTATTTAATTGTGGCCCTGTTTTACAATGTTACATTGTTGTTATTGTCTTTATTGATATTGATAATGTATTAGATTATAGTTTTAGTAAATAGAAAATATTAGTCTTATTCTTAACCTTAAACTAAATTTGCATAAGTGTTTTTTCAATCATTTATGAAATTTCAAAATTGCGAGCCAGGTTTATGTTTGTATGTGCCTCATTTAGTTATTAATTTCTGAAGATTAAAAAATGATCACTGCCAGATGTACATTTTTTTAAATGCTCAAAATAAATCCTCCTGCCCAAATAGACGTCAGATGTTGAAGGGTGATTTCCAAAACCGATATGGAGACACAAGTTGACATGATGTGTGTTGAAGAAGCAAACTGTGTTAGGATGTAAAAAAATCTTACCATCCTAAAGCCAGAAAAATTGATAAAATCCCTTGTTACTAGGGTGGTGAACTTATTGCATCAATCCTATTTGAGATCTTGTCTTCCATCCAACAAAGTGATGGGAAAATGTGCTCAAATGAAAAAGATCTGGAGGTCAAATCATTTGAGAAACTTATTGTTCTCATTCGCTGTATCAGTAAAAAAAAAACAAAGAAGAACCCTTGACATTAGACCATAATCCCTCAAGGCAGGTGCCTGTAGGAATTATGTTTTAAGAGGAATCCAGAAAAAAAATATTCTCATTCTCTTGTTGTTGAATGATGGGAGCATCCTAGCATTTCACAATAGGTGGATGTGGCGAACAATGTGACCGTGAATATGATCAAAGGCCTTGTTGACCTCTCAGAAGACACCAAAAAAGTCCTCAGATTGTGTGACACTGCTTTAACACCAAAATATTTGTTCTTAACTTTCCAAAGTTTATATAATTTTAAGAATTACTCACCAGGACTACAAGGGCGAAACCAAGATGCTTGTTCATAGTTTTGGCCTTTAAAATCCACAACAAAAAAATTATGCAAACGGTTTCAAATTATTATGCTTAATATTGTAAATGAAAAATTATTGATTATACATTGGGGTTCATAGTTTTTACACTTGTTTCGAAATTTTATATGCTTTAGTACGAAAAACTAGTGAACCATCCAAAAATAAGCCATTCAAAACATTAGCCTGATTGATTTAGGTCTTGATGTGGCGCCAAGTCTTATAAATTTCGAAGATTGGCAGAAAAAATAAAATTTTGTCAAACTTTTTAAAACTTGTTTTAGATCTAAATAAGGTAATAAAGAGTGGAACATATCAGGTATTTAAACATAAATGCAATATTTGCCTATCTTGCCGCCGAACGCTTGAATAATCCATAAAAAAAATTCAAAATCAATATTTATGAAAAATGTATGAACATTATAAATAATTATGAAATGCTTTAAGATCATGTCTAATTATTTAGAATCTAAAGAAAATCCATATAATGTATGTATAAAACATTTATATACAAATTTACTACATAAGAATTGTTCAAGCAATAATAATTAAAACAATAATATTAATTAATTATAGAGTATATTGAGTTTTCACTAGCACAGATCCCAGCTTATGTTGATTTTACAAAATAACCCAAGGTCCACCCTGAAGATGAGGCTGTATGTCCGACTCCACCATAGCCCAAACAATCCATACCTCCTTTTATCTTGTATGTTTTCCTTGGTGACCTGATAATCCTGTTTGCTGTGGCTGGATTGCTGCTAAATGATCAGAGACAAACCCTATTGACACTGCGATATTGTTTAGGTACCGTTGATCTATACTCAGTCGTTTAGAATACCACAGTCAATTGAGGGCATACATGTGTTAATTGGATTAAAGGTCTTGTCTCACATTTGAAATAATAGGTTTTTAAATCTTGGAATCGATGCTTTAGAATATATATCTTGATGATGCGTAGTAAAATTTTTGGTAAGACAATGTTTTTTCTTCTATTTTGATCGACCTAAAATTATTTTAACTCCCGTTATTGTTGAATATGTGAAATATTGATGAAAAAAGATTTAATTAATAAATTGTTAACAATTAAATTTACAATTCTTAAATTGTTAATGATTAAGTATACAATTTTTAAATTTGCGTTTTAATGAACATTAAATCACTCAATTTAGAAAATTTAGTTCATTTCACTACTACATGCCTTTTGCATGGATATAAAATATATTCTCGACTCATCTTTTCTTGATACGGGATTAACTTTCTTGTTTTTAGTACTTTAATGGTAACCTTTATTTGTGATTTATGTTAGATTAAGTTAGGTTTGGTTATGCTGGTTAAGGTAAGGTACTATTACACAAAATAAGTAAAATGTTAATAATTTTCATGTTCAGTACTCTCAGTACATTTTTATTGGGATCTAAACTAAGGCTTTTGCCAAATTTCTAACTTTTTCAAGTAAGTTCGTTCTAAATCATCATGACTTACTTATGGAATGTTTTTCTTTTTTTCTCATGAAATGATTTTGAGTCTTTTTTGCAGTTAATTGTAACGCAATAAACCATATATGAGCGATTCAGTTTTCTAAACAACTCCACAGAGGAACGGATGTAAACAAAAAAGATCGTCTGAATGTGGCATTCAGAGGCTTCAAGATTATGTAAATATTAGAGGACAAAACAATGCGTGTGCCAATCCATATATTAGGTCAGTGGTAGTAACGGTAACATTGAACAAAGTTTCACTAACTGGGTATCTAATCTGTTTTGTCTATTTTTCTTAGAGTTCTTTTATGAAGATGCCATTTCATAACGCCACTATAGTTTGGTTGCAGGAATACTGAAAACAACAAAAAAAGGTGTGTTGGTGTGCAAGAGTTCGTTGTTTGTTTGACTACCTTTTGGATGTTTTTTGTTGGACTTTTTTGAGCAGTTTTCCAATCTTTTTGTTTTGTTTTTTCCGCACATTGATTGTTAATCTGGCTGGCGTTCTTGTGAGTGCAGGGGTAATGTTACCTCCCAGCAAAGGTAATCCTTTCTTGAACACAGTGTAGTTGTGCCAGTCGTAGTGAAACAAATTTAAACAACCACTCATGACCATTTGACGTAAACTACACGATTATGGGATCATCGGTAGTTCGTGCCTCTGTACGTAAGCGTACGTATGGTTAGCAACACCAAAAATCAACAGTGAGTATCATTACAAGCAAATTTAGTATTGAATCTCATAACTGAGGATGTTTTAAGTCATTATAAAAAAATGTGATTTATGTCCACTTTGTATACTATAAACACTTATTTATTGATTTTATAGTTATTTTAAATGATTTTCAAGCGTTTGGCAAAACCTATAATGTAATTCTGTAAAAGTATTTCCTATTAGCAGGTCTTTCTTACTCTAATTAAATCTACTACAGGTATAAAAATGTTATACAAACCAATAAGGTAAAGGTTAGGGAGATTCTAAAAATTGCCTACACAAATAAAATTATTACCAAATTGTTTGTTTTTAAACCCTTGACAAAAAATGTTAAATAAACTTTATGGCTCGCCTAGAAAATTGAAAAAAACAAAGCTGTTATTTCGCGCTTCCCGCCTATCCGCCATTACTATTGCACTAGTTTTATGATTAGATTACGTTAAGCCTATATCTTTCGACGTATTGTGTTTAGATTGATAGTTATGTTAGATGTTTTATTAATTAGATCTTTCAATAATTAGATATTTTAAGAATTATATATTTTAACAATTACATGTTAAATTATTACGTTTAGATATATAACTTAGTAAACATCTATGGTTCCCTAAAAAAAGAAAGGAAACTGTAATTTCACGCTTCACGACATTGCACGTAGGCTACATCGTTTGGTTCGTCTTTGCACTAATTGTTATGATTAACTATTTTGTTATATTTTTAGAGTTATTAAATTTATATTTAAATATTTTAATGCTAGGTTAGGTTAGTTTAGTTTTGGTAAGGTTAGATGTTGTGTTTATTAGGTTCAATGATGTGCTAGTTACGTTCAATGACTTGCTAAAATACTAAACTTTAAACTCCCTTCAAGCACTTAAAACTCAACTTCCGCTGGATTTAACTTTCATATTCGTTGAAAGCACATCACAATTTTTATGAAAAACATATTTCCTATGTGGAAATATGATTTTGGAATCTCCTTAACTTTAACTAGAAATAAAACTAAATAAAAAATTGTTTCAAACTGTGATTTTTATAATTGTTGTTTCTTAAATAATTAGCTTACAATAAATTGTTCTATATAGATGTTTTTTACATATACTATCTTTCTTTCATAAGTTCATAGATAATTAGACATAATTTCAAAGTATTTTATTCTTATTTAAAACCATTATAATCTTTTGATAAAAAGTAATTTTAGAACTTTTTTAGATTTTTCTAAACGTGCGGCGGCATATCAAGATATTAGAATAGGGCATTATCAATTCGTCGAAATATCATTGTGTTGAAACATCATTTCATCGAAATTACAATCAGAATTTTTTTTCGACAAAATGATATTTCGACAAAATGATATTTCGGCAAAATGATATTTCGACAAAATGATATTTCG
>JARUHE010129885.1:0-23889 GCA_031471125.1 Archaeomysis grebnitzkii | reverse complement strand
GTTAATAAGGAAAGATGTTAGTTAAAAAAAAACGTGTCGTTCACTGTGTGTTAATAAGGAAAGATGTTAGTTAAAAAAAAACGTGTCGTTCACTGTGTGTTAATAAGGAAAGATGTTAGTTAAAAAAAAACGTGTCGTTCACTGTGTGTTAATAAGGAAAGATGTTAGTTAAAAAAAAACGTGTCGTTCACTGTGTGTTAATAAGGAAAGATGTTAGTTAAAAATTAAAATTGTGTCGTTCACTGAGTGTTAATAAAAAAAAGATGTTAGTTAAAAATTAGTCATTCCAAGAAATGCCATGAACAAGTTATATTTACAATTTTTCATTGACAATGGAGAAATGTTTTTGTTGTTGAAGTTTTTTCTTTTTATTATTTCATAAGGTTAGATCTATTCAACTTGGATAATATATACACACACATACATATAAACATATGAAGTGAAAACATTTACAAATTAAATCCAGTTTCATGAATTGTTTAAAAAAGAGTGATCATTTTGCTAATCTGTGTATGCTATGTTAAATGAGATTACGAACAGGTAAGATCTCCCCTAAAGTTAAAAGCTACTTATATGATATTTGCATTGAAATTCAACATAAAATAATGAATAAAACAATAACAATTGTTTTATAGTTATTAAAATAATCAATTTCTATTCAATTAAACAATTTTTTTTTGGTTAAGAACAAAACTTCGACATGCACCACAACATCAATAACAGAACTGTGAAATTAGCAACCATGCACAAAATTATTCATAAATTGTAAACTGAAAAAAACAAACACATTGATAAACAATTGAACTTGTTGACTGCATCCCAGATTATCATTCAAAGGTTGAGAGATCCGTCCATAATGTGGAGCCTGAATGATTGTTCTTACAAGGACCCAATACATGGAAAACAACTTTTTTACAAAAGGAAACTTGAGTTTCCATAAAACCTCAAAACTAAAAAATAGTTACACAAAAAATTAAACCACAACGGCTTGTCAAACAGCCAACAGTTTGGAAATAGTTTGAAGATAAATATGTAACACTTGGAAGGCCAAAGCTAAGGATTAGTATAACAATTATAATAACTTTCCTAAAATCAAATTACAAAGATAACAAATAAGAAATCAATCTCACCGCTTGCTTCAAAATTAAACAAACATGAATAAATATTACGCATTAAAAGCAGTGGCTATATTTTTAAAAAAAATTATAAATTTGTTTAATTGTTGAACATAATTCTATATTTGATGTTTTGTTCAAATATATGTTCTGAAGGAAGATGCAACTCTCCTTTGAAAAACTATATTAACATTGTTTTTCATTTGTTTCAAATAAACTAATCTCTAAACCTTCAAACAAAAAATCTTGGTTATCCATTAATAAATATAATGATTGGCAAAAATTCCTTAAGGCATTCCACCTTAAAATGTTCAGTTCTTTTATTTGTTTTAAGCAAACTATTCCCTAATTCTTAAAAATATTTCGCTTAACTTTTTTACAAAAGGTATGTTTTATTAAGTAAATATGATGCAGAAACCTTTCTATTTTTAACTTATTAATGTTTTCTTGAAAATGTTTCTACATACTTTTATTTAGTTTTTATGCTAATGCCATCAACCATAAAAGGAAAGTTTTATTCAAAACTATTCACTAATGCAACGGAAATATAATTCGATTAAATTACTAAAACACTGCAACGGAAATACAATCCGATTAAATTACTAAAACAATGCAGAAATTTTGATTGTTAGAAAAAAAGAAACACAATTTATATACAAAAGAGATAAAAGCACTTGCAAAACACATATAATTGAATAATAAAATGTAAAACCCTACAAATAAAAAATTAATAACAAAGACAAAATTCTTATAAACCCCAAAAAGAGAAATGAAACAAAACTGACATCACAGATCATGCAGATGGTGACCAAGACAAGGTTGTTTAGTGCTGGGTTCACATCTGAAATAATTACCATTTTGAGTGAAATTTGGAAGTGCGTCTTTCGGGGATCCAACATCTGGTTTGCTGGTTGCCATGACAACAAATAATTATGTTAAGAGATGAAAAATGTTTTGAACATCGATTTGCTTTGGTTGTTAAGCAATACTCAACGACTTCAGCAAAATAAGTAAAACATGTTTACACTTTTCAAATAAAAAAAATTGAGGAATGTTGAAAGTGGAATAAACCTATTAAGCATTTTAATATTTTGTCTTTGGATATTATCACAGTTATAACAAATTGAAAATAAGTAAAGTAAAAACATGAGAAAACTAAATAAGGACTGCAAATATTCATCTAAACCTATTATTGCAATTAGAAAAATTTAAAATGAATATTTTCTTTGCCTTTGCTGTACTGTTAAAACAGTTCTATTGAAACCACATTTTCCATCTTACAACATTGGAGAAATCAGTCTTATTTTGGATGCATCGTTAAAGTAACACCATTTGTTTTTATGTTAATTACTTTTACATTTTCATAAACTTATGCAAGTAGATGTTCTCCATCATCTTAAAATCATGTTAATAAATTATAAAATACTATAAGATGCTTCCTTTTTAATCTCAATAAATGGTACTCCAGCTGTTGAGCTATTCATTCAATCATATTTGGCTAGTGGAGTGATTGACACCATGTTTGAAACTGCGAATTAATACACTCAAAATAGTGAAATAAATAGATATTAATTAAAATTTTGGTATATATAAAATTTTCGGAAAAATGTTCCTGATACTTTTGTTACATTAAGTTCTCCATAACTGTTCAAATAAATAAACAATAAACAATGTTTGTTCATTAAAGTTTTTTGTAAACTTTCAAACATTAACATTATGGGCTTCCATGCGACCCCAGAAAAACAACAGATAGTATTAGACCTTTCTGCTATGGCAGACTATGCAAGATAATAAAAACACATTCTGTGTGAACTCAAAATATCCAATATGATAGTTTGCAATATTGGCATGAATGTGGATGAAAACATATTTTTCGTTATGTTGACCACATGAACTATTTTATAATTTAAATGTGTGAAAAAAACAATCATTCCATATAGGAACAAAATAATGAAATATTTTATCTGGAAATTTAAAAAATGGTAAGTGTTATAAAAATGTGGATTAGCATTGTGTGTCATTTATTTACACAAATAGGATTCACTTATTCAAATAAATATGTTTTCATGCTCAAATATTTTTAAATGATCAAGATGTACCAAAACATTTTAAAATATTAAAAAATATATATTCTAAGTGATCAATATATAAATAAATATTTTAAAATATTATAAATGATCAAGGAGTATTTATTTGAAAATATTCAGAGAAAAACACTTCAAGTGATCATGGAATATATATTCCGAAGAAAATTAGAGGTAAACCACATAACTTTTTAAGTTTCTTCTAAGTGAGTCCTATTTATGAAAACATTTTATTTTATTTATTAATACATTTCATACATGAAGCTAATCAAAATTAGTTGTTTTAATGAAGCAGCACCATCAGCCATACGTACTTTATCACCTACCACCCTTGCATTCTTGTGTTTTCCGAACACCCAGTTGGTGGCACCATTTGGTGGTGACGTCAAGTCCTCGTTTGGACGGCGGATGCCAGAGGCAACTGGAGTCCTAATAGGAACCTGCATTACTTCTAGCCGCATTGGACTTGAGGAACCTGAGACACACCAAGGATTTATCAACGAATTTTATATATTAAACCAAGAAAAATTATACTTCAATAAATTAGCCACGAGTGGGTCACTATTGAACAAGCAGTATATTATAAAGGCTCGATAATATAAAACAGAATGGCATAACAAACAAATTTTTTGGCAACTAGAATCTGTCAAATGGAAACTTGAAATTTATGTTGAACGCCCAGACATCTCAGTAGATGGCGGATATTGACACAGAAAAAAAGAACCTATGTCTTTCTATCCTTTCATACATTCAACACAATTAGAATATGTAAATTGACGCGCCTATGCATAGCACTGTCGAGAAAGTTATATGAATAAATAATAATAAATACCTAGAAATGGATTTGAGGGTTTGTTCTTGCTGCTCATCTTCATCTTAGAATATTGCTTAGGAGGTTTAATGGCGGGAACACCCGGTGTGTTGATGGCATGTTGAGAGGATGGTGCGAAGGCCGCAGATTCTGATGGTTGAGAACCAGGACTACTTCTCATTTTGTTGTTAGACCCAAAAACGGGAATTTTTGAATCGGGAACGGCATCAGAACAATTCGAGAGTGTACTCGACTGTCTTCCCATGTTACTTAAGGATGGAATCTTCGAATCAACACTGTGGGATGTATTGCTCAGGTTGCTCAAGGTACGCTTCATACTGCCCGCAGATGGTATCTTGGAGTCAGATTGAGTATTGGACATAGAGTTCTTTTCATTGGAGAAAGAAGATTCTTTTTTAGGCACTGAACTAGAAGATTGATATGAAGGTACATTTGTATTTGGTGACCTATTGTTTGCATTTGGAGGTGATCCATAAGGTATTTTACTTTTATGCTGATCAGGTTTCTCATTGAAGGAGTTATTTGCCGAGCCTATCCTTGGAATACCAGTATTGGGTTCATTAATAGAATTTGGCTGATAGCTTGTTTTGTTATTTACAGTACTTCTCTGGAAACCAAAAGCAGTCGTGTGTTGCTTATTTGATTCCTCTGTTGTTGAGGTATCACTTTGATTAGAATTTTTTCTAGAGGGAATCATTGATGAAGAACTGTTGTATCTAATAAAGCTATCTTTTGGATGTGCATTAACAGAAGAAGAGTTTATATTTTCTTTATTTACTGCAGAAACATCTGGTTGATATCTGGATTTGTTATATACATTACTTAATTCTTTATTCATTGTACTTGGTAAAGGTAATTTTGTATGGATTTTTCCTTCTGGAGATGATTTTGTAGTAGATTTGTTTTGCACATCCAAATCAGATTTTTGTCGGTTAAACAAAGTAGGAATCGAGGTTTTTGAAGTGGGTAACCTTGACACTGGTGTATTTGTAGCCGAGTACAACTTAGGTAGTTTTGAATCTGATGTGTTATTTTTAGACTGGAATTCGTTTGCCTCTTCAATAGTAAAAGTTCTATTCATTGAATCTCCAGCAATAAAAGTTCTATTCATTGAATCTCCAGCAGTAAAAGTTCTATTCATTGATTCTTCAGCAGTAAATGTTTTATTCATGGATTCTTCAGCAGTGAAAGTTTTATTCATTGACTGGTTTTGAGCAAAACCAATTGGTTTATCATCAAATGGCAGGTCTTCAAATGGAATTTTGCTCACACTATCTGGCGTATCAACTGGCAAAACAAATCCACTATCTGGAGAACAAAGAGAAGAAATGAGATCACTGGAATTACTATCATCCAACATACCAGTTGCTACTTGATCTATGATTGAAACTAGGCCAGTAGTTGCAGATGAAGTGGCAGAATCCCTTCCAGAATCTATTGGACTCTGCATGTCAACTTGTTCGCTAGGAGAAGAATAACAGTTGCCAGGATCTGTTTCAGCCTTATAGTTAGGGAATGCTCTGTATTTGGAGAAGAATATGCCACTGTACGGTTTTGCGCTCTGTTGAGAAAGGTTCGACACAGAATAAGATGTCACTTGAGAGGCCAATGGTGTATTGGGTGAGCAATTGAGAGCAGCATGAGAAAGAGCTCTTGTGGGTGCCAGAGGTATGCCGACAGTGTTTATTGGAGCCGCAATTGAACCGGGCCTTTGCTTTCCCGAATACCCCTGCATGTTATAGTCCATGTTTGATCCAATGGCTATTGATCCCGGTCGATCTTTGGCTGGAAAATATTTTGCAGCATCGGCCAGTGCTAGAGAGCCGGGCCTTTGCATGTTATGCATAGCCTGTGATTGAGTTTGTACCAACTCTTCCTTTTTACTATACAAAAGTAAATTGTTGGATAGACTTGAAAGGACTTCTGAGGATGGATTTAACATTTTTGGTGAATTGAGTGAAAAGGTGGGCGATACATCAGCTGAACTATTTGTCGTCCTAGATTCTTCCGCTAGAAAAAAATACATTAAAATATTAATAGCAATAAACAGAACCTAAGGAATTAAAGAATTGATTTAAATGATTATTTAAATATTGTTCTAAAACATGGCATTACTACCTCAATTTATTCGCAAATTCATAAGTTCTTTAACCATTAATTATTTTAAATTAAATTAAAACAAGGAAACAAAATAATTTTTTTGGATATAATAGGGCATCCATCAATCAGATTAGTTGATCTTATAAAAAAAACGTAAAATAAGAAAAACTTTAACATTTGTCTTGCTCTGTTATAAAAATAGCAAAACATTTTTAAGTTCATTAAAACCGTCATTTTTAGGGAAAAACATTTATAGAAACTTGTAATATTTTTAAGCAAAATTATTATTCAAGAAAAAATTGTAAATTTATTTAAAAAAAACTTCAACATTTACCTTCACGTCTTATAAAAACAATAAAATATTTTTTAAAGTTAATTTGAGCTATAAAACATCATTTTCAAAGAAAATATAATATATAAATTTTTTTTTATTTAAGTAGTTATTATTCAGCTCATTATCTATAAACTTTGTTCAATAAACTAGTAATCCACGAAACGGACGGTTCAAATGTCTCGCGATGATTCATTCAGGCACTTTAAAAAAAAATTTATCTAAAAATATCAAATCAAAAATGGTGTTACAAAGTGAGAAAACAACCTTTTAAAAAAAATAACCATAGATACTTTACATGTGTACTTCATTTCCAATCCATTGATGCATAAATAAAAACAAAATATGAAAAAAAAAATTTGTTAAAAATATTTTCTTAGTTATTTTGATGAAAAAATAGATAAAAAGTGAAAAAATCGAATAAAAAATTGCTACGCCTACGTAGAGCTTCGCTACGCACGCTCGACAAAAACAGGCCTATACCAGGCACTGCACCCGGAGGGTGTTCAGCACAACGACGAGGATGTGGATGACGACATCAGAATTGCTACGCCTATGTAGAGCTTCGCTACGCATGCTCGACAAAAAAACTGTGAAATCAAAAATGAAAAACCTTAACATTTACCTTCACCTACATTGTGAACGCGAGACGCTGACGACGCACACGATGACGACAGGATGGATACCCTAAAAATTCAAGGATAACAAATATCTTGCGAGTATTCAGCAAAGCTAATACTCGATCAATTTTGAAATATTGTGTTTTTACAGCATTTTTCGAACTTTATTTCATGGTTTCATCGCACTGCAATCAGTTTTATGTAGTCAACCCCTTTAATTGCTCAGCTCATTGGTTACATGATTGTGGATGCTAACTCAAAGTCAGAACCAGTTGCTAAACGACAGGTTGGCAACCACTCTTAAAATATGAAGCTTACGAGAATAATATCATTGAATCAAAAAAAAATGGAACACCATAAAACAATTACCCATTGGAGGAACACTTGTGATTGTACTGCCATTGCCGAAACCGCTGTCTGTACTGCTGCTACTTGCACTGCAACTTGTACTGTTCTCTTCTTCCCCTGGGGTTGGTTTGGTGTTGTTCTCAGGCTTACTCTAAAATATATTTTAGTTTTAGGAAAGATTATCAAAACATTTAAAGACACCATCGTCTGTTAAAACTATTCAGTCCGAGACAAACTAGTAATCCACGAACCAAATGGTTCAAATGTTTGGCAACCATTCCTTTACTTTAAAATTTTTTTTATCAAAAATATTTTTCTTTTTGAGAAAACATCTTTCAATCAAAAAATTACATCAGAAACTATTCATGTATACTTCATTTTCAATCCATTGATGGATAGATCAAAATAAAATATGAAAAAACATTTTTTATCTCTACAATCAGAAATGGTGTTACAAAGTGAGAAAACATCATTTAATCAAACAATTACCTTAAAAAATAATTATGTATACTTCATTTCCAATCCATTGATGCATAAGCCAAACCAAAATAAGAAAAGAAATTACCAAAACTATTTTTAAATCTTCACAAATAGAAATATCTATAAAAAATGGTGTTACAAAGTGAGAAAACATTATTTGAACAAAAAATCCCTTTAGATACTATTTATGTATACTTCATGTCCAATCCATTGATGCATAAATCAAACTAAAATATTTAAAAAAAATTCTAGTCAATTTAATGAAAAAAAGATAGATAAAAATTAATAAAATTAAACAAAAACATATATATTGACATATTAAAACCAATAATCAAGCCTATATGAAATTATATTTTAAAAGTATAGATGATATATAAGCATTCAAATCATTGTCTAAAGCCGACAAAGAGAACGACATCAGAATTGCTATACCTATGTAAAGCTTCGCTATGCACATTTGACAAAAACTTTGTGCGAGGGAGAAATGTTTTGGAAATGAATACCCATGTGGTGAAGATTTTAAAAATATCTGAAGGAATGCTTATAGACAAAAACATTGAACAAGTCAAATTTGACAAATGATGAATTTTTACAAACACTGAAAACACATTAAATTAATTAGTAAATTTTTGAGCTTCTTACGTGTGCATTATCCTGTGAAAATGTGGCTGCCTGTTTTGACATAGTGGCTGCAATGTGATAGGGAGGCGGCTTCTTCGTTTTCCTATCAAGCGAGGAATCAGAGGACAAGGCAGATGAACATCCATTCTCCACCAAGGGACTTGCAACTTCATTTGGCGGCTCCACCTTTTCACCATTGCTTTGGTTAAAATTAATTGCTGGCATCTGAGGTGCAGCAGGATTTTCCTTGTTGATGGCATTGACGTTGTCTTTAACTAGAGCTGCACTTGTGTTTATAGTTGAAGGTTTGCTTGAGAAAGACGCTGCACTTGGGGTTATAGTTGGAGGTTTGCTTGAGAAAGACGCTGCACTTGGGGTTATAGTTGGAGGTTTGCTTGAGAAAGACGCTGCACTTGTGGTTATAGTTGGAGGTTTGCTTGAGAAAGACGCTGCACTTGGGGTTATAGTTGAAGGTTTGCTTGAGAAAGACGCTGCA
This sequence comes from Archaeomysis grebnitzkii, assembly GCA_031471125.1. Lineage (NCBI taxonomy): Eukaryota > Metazoa > Arthropoda > Malacostraca > Mysida > Mysidae > Archaeomysis > Archaeomysis grebnitzkii. The sequence continues at coordinate 14,862 of JARUHE010129885.1, read as the reverse complement.
TATGGGCTAGTGAATTGCACAGAAGAGGAGCTTGAAATAGATGCAGAAGCCCGAACTGTTTTCGCTTCTTTCATCTCAGGTTTTTCTTCTTTAGCCTCAACCACTGAAAGTTCATTTTCTTTTTCATGCTCATCATTAAATGTTTCTTTTTCAACGTCGATTATTTCTGGTTTCTTCTGAAAAGTTTATAAAGTTAATTAACCACAAGACTAAATATCCATTTTATTCAAAAGATGAAAACACTTGTTTTAGTATTACATTAGATGTCAAAATAATTTTTCTGAAGATGTTTTCTTTATTTTTATAAATTTTTTAATGAAAAAGTAAATTTAATCTCAAGGATGTTTTGAAACAATACAAAATAATCAATTAATGTTAAATATTATTAAAAATTAAATGGAACAAGTATCTGACATTTTTCAAATAAAAAAATAAGAATAATGAATTTCTAAATTCTTATTTTTTGTTGTACATTCCATTTTGTGGAAAATACAATTGATTTTCACAGTATAGAATTTACAACAAAAAATAATAATTAATAACTTCATTATTCTCATTTTTCGATTTGAAAAATGTCAGATACTTGTGCCACCGATGGTGCAAAAATGAATAAACAAAAGAAATTATTTTCATCAGCAAAAAAGTAACAAAAAAACACCTCTGGACTAGCTTTCTTCTCTGGACTGGACGATTTATGGTTGGTTGGTTGATCAAGCTTCTTTGCAGGAGTCAAACCATCACCTTTAACACTCTGTAGATTCCTGGCGTGTTTAGCAAGTGCTTTGAGCTCCTTGGGATAGGGTGTCGGTGCTCGCCTCAGATTACCCGGCTTGTCACCCTCAGAATCAAAGGCAAATTTAATTTGACTCTTTGCACGCCTTTGCTCGTCCCAATCTGCACCAGGAAAACTGTCGTCTTCTCTTTTAACTTGATCTGAAATATTCATAAATAAAATTAGTCTTTCAAACCACTTTTAAATATTCAATAATAATATATAATTATTGCTAGTCATACTTTTATGTGTGTTGTTAGTAAATGTAATAAATTTTGATAAAAAAAAACAAGAGTTAAGTTTATTATAGTGAATTAGCAAATATTTAGTATTTTAAATAGCTAACCTATTTTCACAAATATCTGAATGTGCATAAAAACTGTATCTAATAAATGTAATTTTACACAATTTATCAAATTGAAATGTAACCTACATAAAGAAACCAAAAATATTTCTTTTATAAATGAAAAAAAAACTTTAACAAATGTAGAAAACATACAATACCGGATTCATTGTTGAATATCCGGAAAAACAAATATTTTATAATTTTTATACTCATCCACTAAGATTATTTAAATACAAATACTGTACATCAATGTTTTAAATATTGTAAGAACCTTCTAAGTAAATTACATGATGAACAAATTGGGAATAAACTTGTGAAAAAATTAAAATATTTTTTCTACTGGAGTTTACAAAATCCGGCCAAACCAGATAGATATCCAGTAAATTTTCACATCTGGCTCAGATACATCACTAATAAAAACCCTCAAGTAGTTATATCATGGTGTACACGTTCTAAAATTACATAGTAAGAGATAGTGTTGAGAATGAATGGCAATTTTTCTTATAGTCATCTTTACAATTGAAAACCAAATATTTATACAATCATTTTTATATATTTACATTTAGTTCTCAAAAAAAAATATATACAATAAACTTTATGAAAATAAAATGAAAACCATTTATAGAAACTTTAGATAGATAAGAACCTAAGAAGAATGTTAATTAAATTCGCCTCCTCATGTTTAAGCTGAGAAGACAGTTCAATGAAATAAGTATTAAGACAATAAAAAACTACAATGAAATATTATAAAAATTTAAACGAAAGTGATTATCTTGAATACAAAATTAACTGAATTATTGATTTTTTTCACCATTTGTCATGTGATCTTTTTCCATCTGCGGCAACATGTAGCAAGTGAGAACTTTCTGTCCGGTGATGGTGTCGGTCTCTGTCTGTAGCTGCACTAAAGGCTTAGCTTGATTTTCAGAGAGCCATAGAGCTCTTAGCTGTAAAATGATTCAGGTTTTTAGAATAATATAATTTACTTTAATTTGATACATTTTTATCAGCACAGATAATTGTACTGTTTATATGACAAAATGTGCACTGACGTTAAAATTAGCCAGAACAATTGTTGGTGTTATGACATGTTAAATATGTTTTAGATGAACATGTTTACAACTCAAACAAAAAATAAAAAACTGAAGGCTTGTGAAAATGGTATGAGTAAAATTGTATTTGAACACAATACCTTATTCAAACTCAATTATGTAAACCATTATGCAAATACAGTCTTACATAATTTTATTTCTACACAGGATACATACTGTATATTCAGTGAATGTGGTAATTCAAACTAAACTAGAACTTGCCTTCAATTTAGTGTAGGAAACTGGTAAATTCCTCAAAAGGTTATCACACAGGTTCAAAACAGATAGATTGGATATTTGACCCAACTCAGGTGGCAGAGTTGACACTTTATTAGCAGACAGTGTGAGAATCTTCATCTTGTTACACGATCCAATTTCCGAGGGAAGTTCGCACAGGAGGTTGTCGTCCAGGTGCAGGGTGTGGAGCGACCGCAACAAACCCACTGACTTGGGCAGCGTTTCCAGGTCGTTTTGACTCACCACCAATGCTTCCAATGAGACCAACCCACCCAGGTTTTCAGGGAGGTGCGTCAGAGCATTGTCATCTAAATGCAGAGTTTGTAGTGACTTGCATTTTCCAAGGGACTCGGGTAATTCCTTGAGGAAAAAGGTAATCGGATAGAATAAAATCTTTGAAATTTCAGTGAAATCAATCAAAAAATAGTTCATACATAAGAAAGATTTCTCTAATAATAGATGTTAAGGCCATTACCTTTAGGTGATTATTGGAGAGATGTAGATCTGTGAGTTGAAGACAATTTTCAATTTCATCGGCCACCCAATCAATTTTATTCTTTGATGCATCAACAAATATGAGCTTGGTTAAATGCTCGAACATTGGAGGAATAGATTTGACTTTGTTGTTGTCAAACCACAAATCATTTAGGCTCGTGAGACTTCCAATTACTTCAGGCTATAAGATTGACATTGATAAAACTAAATTAATATTTTAAAAAACACATCATCATTAATGTCATATAAGAAGATAAACATTGATAAAACTAAATTAATATTTTTAAAAATCTATCATCATTAATATCATATAAAATAGACATTGATAAAACTAAATTAATATTTTAAAAAACACATCATCATTAATGTCATATAAGAAGATAGACATTGATAAAACTAAATTAATATTTTTAAAAATCTATCATCATTAATATCATATAAGATAGACATTGATAAAACTAAATAAATATTTTAAAAAATACATCATTAATGTCATATAAGAAGATAGACATTGATAGAACAAAATTAATATTTTTAAAAAATCTATCATCATTAATGTCATATAAGATAGACATTATTAAACTAAATTAATATTTTTAAAAATCTATCATCATTAATGTCATATAATGTTATATAAGACATTGATAAAATTAAATTAAGATTTTTAAAAAAGTATCATCAGTATTAACAGTCATATAAAAGAAACATTAATGTCCGATAAAAATTATATTAAAACCACACGAAAACAAAAATTGGCATAATTTACATTAAATTTATTTAAATTGTATACAACTCTTGTTATTTTGATTTTAAATTTGGTAAACTCTGCCAATTAAGTTAAATGTTAGAAATGTGTTCCAACTACACACTTTGAAGTATTAATAGAATAAGTCTGAATAGTTTAAATACTTATTTACTATATTTTCAAAGTCATAGGAATGAAATGAGCATTTCATAAGAAAAGCGATCGAAAAAAAAAATAAAAAAATAAAAAAATAGGTTTCAAAATATTATTCAGAACAAACAATTAATTTACATAAAAATTCAACAACCCCAACATTACGATGTTCAATTTGTATGTCTTTTTTCAAACCCAAATTATATTTTCTATTCAATTCTTGCAAATTGGCAATGAATGCATTTTTTAATTACTCCAAACTACACAAATATTAGTTTTCATCAATTGAAAAAACGGTCCATTAGTTTATTAGTAAATTCTCATCAAATGAATCAAACAACCTTCATTTATTTTTAACCTATTTTGAGAAGAACATTTTTTGGTGTTGACATTTTCAGGAATCACAACATTTGTCTAAAAGATTTTTATAGAATAAATAATTATTCAAAAATGTTGATTTTTTATTCAATTTAATTTATTTCATTTATTACCATTTTTATATTTTTTAGTTAACATTGGTTATTATATTTTCTCCAGATATTAACACATTAAATAAATAGCCAATTTCACAGTCATTTTGGCATTTCTTCATCTTGCAGAACAAGAATTACCAAGCGAGTATTTAAAAATAAATAACATGTCCACTTACTAATTCTGAGAAATCATTTTGCCCAATGTCCAATCTTTTCAAAGCTTTCAACCGACACATCGATTTTGGTAATGTGTTCAACTTATTTTCTCTCAACTCTAGAATTTCTAATCCTGATAACCGGCCAAAATTAGCAGGCAGATATTCCTGTGAAAAAATATACATTTGAATACAGATGATTTAATAAAGTATGCCAGTGACATTGTCTATAAATTTAGGAAAATGTTGCTGGAGATTTTTCAAAATTTCATGGTTGGTCTATCAAGGATAAAATTGACTCACAAGAAATATGTCATTGATGTAAAGTTCCTTCAAAGCAATGAGTTGAGTGAAGCATTCGGGTAGTCTTCCCATTGGATTGATACTTGCATCAACCACACTCAACTGTTTACATGACTTGATGCTGTCTGGTATGGTGGACATCTCTGTGGAAATTATGAAGGATAAATAAACACTTAATTCATCATCAATCTCGATGATAATATTCAAGACCATTAAAAACAAAAGAAAATATTTGTGATATGTTATATTAAATAGAAAAAAATACCATTTTTGCTGATGTTGAGCGTTTGAAGATTTGGAAGAGATGCAATGGCGGGCGGCAAAATCTGCAAGTCATTGTCACTGAGCCCGAGAATCTTGAGTTCGTGGCAGTAGAAGACCTCGCGAGGCAACTCTGTCAACTGGGATGGGGAGGATGAAAATTAATTATTATTATTATAATTAGTAGTAGTAGTAGTATTACTACCAGTATGGTAATAACATTAATATCATTATAACTATGATTATTTTCATCATTCTGATGATCATTGTTATCATAATAATTTTCTTAATTTGCATCATAATCGTTGTTTTTCTTGTTGTTAATGTCATGAATAAAGGAGAGTTCCACTTCATTCACTTTCAAGTATTTAATTGTTTCCTATTTTGGCGATGACGTAAATTAAATAATTATATCTTTGAATGTTCCTTCAAATGGGGGTTTTAAAATAAACAAATCAACATTTCAATTTTACTTTACTTTACTTTATCATTTTTCTTGAAATAAAACATTTAATAAAATTAAATCCATGATTATCTATTATGAAAAGTTGTAAATACATTAAAATCAGAACTGAAAACAAACATAGTATGTGGTGCTTGGTTACTTCTTTACTGTTGCAACACTTCATAAATGTCTCGTTTCCATTACTAGTTCCAATGTAATTTAACCTGTACACCAATATTTAGGTTAACTAACCCATCAATCTTCAGTACAATAAACGATTTACTCTCGCAATTAAAATACACTAAGATGTGATATTACCTTTGGTACACAAAAATATACTGTCTGCAATCAACTTTGCCATAAGAGCTAACATAGGTTTAGTTACCATTGAAAATAACAATTAATACATTAATATTCCTCTTATCAACCCTTTGATGTATTATAACATTAATTAATTGAGTATTACTATAACCTCAATGCATTGTCATCACCTTGTTAGTATCCAAATAGAGTTCCTCCAACGTCCTCTCCGCCATGAAGACATCGGGAGGCACCTGCTTGAGGAGAGCATTTCGGTAATCAAGGACCTTGTCTTCACAAAGGTTCTTCTTCTTCTTCTTTCTTTTCTTGTCACCGCTGCACCCACCCACACACGCCTTAAACCACGACATCGTGCGTGCGGCACAAAACTTACTTGCAAGTTGCGAGTATTCAAAGCTTCGTTATTTAATATTTTCCATGGTCTTCCAATGGTATAAGCTTTTCTAGATCTGTTTGTATTTATTTCTTATGTTTTTTCCACATGGTAGCTGCCTGAAAAGATAAAACAGTTTATTAGTTATTTACATTCTGGGTGTATCAATTAGATGTTTTATAAATTAAATTGATGCGAACCATAAATAATTTTGGAACTAACGATTCTAAAATTATTAAGGTACATATTTATGAATTAACAAATACGTTTATACATTATATAATTTATGCTAATTTAATGATTTTAGTAATATTTATTTGAATTATTATGAACATTAATGTTATAAAGCACACGCACCATGTCCACACACATACATGTGTGGGTGTATATATTCCATCATAAAAATTGAAATTTTTGACAAATTTCATGGATGACATGAATATATTTGATGTTATTAAGCTGACATCTAAGTAAAATGAATTAATAAATGCTTGCAATAATAAAAAATATTAAATTTTAAATTTAAGCTACAACTAAGACATTGATAATATATAAAGGGTAAAAAGCACTAAGATAATAAATAAATAAAACAAAGCTATAGATAGCAGAAGGAAATTGATTAGATAGTAACCTATTGTTAATTTGAAATAAGTTGCGAATACTTGACAATGTTACCATGTAGCATGAGACCAGATGGTTCAATGGAGGAACTCGGTATGACTCATTCAACAATATTGAGAACGGGAGTGAAAAGTAGCGGCAAGATAGTACTTTTACATAATTAATATCTACAATTAATAACTTTTCTGAACCAATTCTAATATTTTAAATTATATTAATTCCATGAAATGTGTAAATGATAAAAAAAACAATAGTGTTTAGTTTGTTTTTCATTTGAGTTAATTAAGCAAATATGAAATTATGGAAACAAGAAAAAGTACAACGGTGTGACGTCAACAAATGAACTAACCAATCAGAATAGACCCAGCTGTGACGTCAGACTGCAGTACATGGAACAAAACAAACGGAAGCGAGTCTGTCTCATTTACATTTTCGTTTAGGCCTATGATATGCAAAGAGGAAATTTGCATTCGAGAACACAGATGGGAATGTGACAACGAACGAAATATGTTTTGAAACATTTCGAACTAAAGCGACTCTCAACTGGCGGCGAAATGAATTTTCTTCATTTATGAAATAGTACGAGGAAACTCGCGCCATTAATTAGTCTACCATTTTTCACGCATCTCAAATGACAGACTTTATTATTGAAGAAAATCTATTGTTCATATCTTTGACATTTCAATAATTGTTGAATTTTCCATTAAACACATTTGGTTTCAACATACATACATACATAGCTCCAACAAGCACATACAAATATGTTTATAATGATTGTTGGAGTGAATAATTAAAAAAAAATATCCACAATATGATTAATTATTTATGAACAAAATCTCTCAAAACAGTTTACAGAGTTCCCACAACTGGGGAACAAATTTTATCTTTCAATTTTAAACCCATATTAACTCGATATCACATTAGTGATTTTTCAAACATCAACATATGGATGTCATAATTTGATTAAGCTAAGTTATGCAACTTATGAAAAAAAATAATTACAACTGTCAGACTTTTCAGAACTGTTTCAACTTGAAATCATGAATTAGAATTTTAAAAAAAATTAAAACCAACAACTCACAAACAAATCACGTTTTTTTTTAAATTTAAATAATATTTGATGATAGAAATTGATAAGAAAAAATAGAAGATTTATTAACATAATTAAAAAGTTCAAAATAATTTATTTAACCCGAATGGAAAGTGAACATCGAAATAAACGATCGGCATCTCACCGCAACATCCTTTATGTTAAATATTTCCTTCAATTAACACAAATTTAATGACGAAATATCTCGTTCAATTAATTCGACTTACATCAAAGACATAAAAGCAAACCTATATAAGTATTTTCATGTTCACATGTGTGTACATATGTGGACATATACACAACATACATACATACACACCATACATACATACACACCATACATGCATACACACCATACATGCATGCACAACAAACATATATTATTATTTTAGTATTATGTTCTTATTATTATATTAGTACTGTGATTACCCTATCACTATTAGTTCAACATTATGATCATTATTCTTATCACAACTTTGGTTTTAATCAACACTATTAGAAGATAACATAAGTGCGTTCACAATACATTCTTACCTGCATTGTTCAGCATTAGAGCAAGCAAATTAATTCATAAATGAAGTCAATAGAATAAATAGGCAAAGGGACAAAGAGACTAAGTACTGCAAGTTCAGTGAGATCGACAGTTTTGAATTTGGGGAACCTTTAAGAACATTTGGGCGAGTGTGGAACTTTACATCATTTTTCCAAGGGAAAGAAATAGGAATAGAAACGTGGCAAAACAAGATGAGAATGCGAAAACAAATACAAATAAATAATGATAATAATAATAATAATAATAATAATAATAATAATAATAATAATAATTATTATTATTATAATTATTATTATTAGTATTATAATTATTAGTATTATAATTATTAGTATAAGCTAATAAATGAAACCACAAAATAGAACAAATTAACACTTTTATATATACATAAATTTATGATACAATTGTAAGGCTTCCGAAAAGTTCCGATTCACTTCCTTGGTTGTTAATGTCGAACAAGTATTAAAAAGTATTGCTTTGTTTTCACAAGATTAAATCAAATGAATATTTAATTATTTTGCCATGTAAACTAAATTACGTTCAAATTAGAACTGAAAAAATGACATTCAAATTAAAACTGAAAAAATTACATTCAAATTATAACTGAAAAAAATACGCCCAAATTATAACTGAAAAAAATACGTCCAAATTATAACTGGAAAAAATACACCCAAATTATAATTGAAAAAAACACCCAAATTATAACTGAAAAAAACTTTATTGAAATTGAAAAATTTGTTCTATTTTATGCGCCAATGTTGTTACAAACAATGGAATTATTTTTCATTTTATTTTGGACAGAGAAGCAACACATGACAAGAAGCAAATATTTCATTTTACTCATAGTATATCGAACTTGTACAAAAATCCTCAACTCAATGTCAATAAACTAAAAGATAATAATAGTACCATTTTGAACAGCGTTTATTTTTATTAATGGTTACTTTGCACAGCTTCACATTGGAACGTAGTAAGTACTACCCACTTATGTAATGTACCCGAAAATTGTACAACCAATATAGTGTGTTGATTAGAGCCCAATGTAAATCAAAAGCTAATCGGATTGAATCAATCACGAAGACTTTGTATGCTTCGAAGTAGCGTCATAAAGACGCAATCTAAAAATAACCACCCCAGGCAATATGTCAACCTGGCTTAATGATAAACAGAAGACTAGTGTTTAATAAATGAATTCATTGGACAAATCAATACCTTTGATGCCATGAAAAAATGAAAAATAACCACACATTCAAACAAATAAGAGTGATCACTTAATCTGAAGTACAATATCAAGTCACGTAATGGTTATATAATTTAATGGTCGTGTATTCAATGTGTTGGTCATCTATTTCATGTAATGATCATCCATTTTATGTAATGGTTATCTACTTCATGTAATGGTTATCTACTTCATGTAATGGTTATCTACTTTATGTAATGGTTATCTATGTCATGTAATGGTTATCTATGTCATGTAATGGTCATCCATTTTATGCCATGGTTATCTACTTCATGTAATGGTTATCTACTTCATGTAATGGTTATCTACTTCATGTAATGGTTACCTACTTCATGTAATGGTTATCTACTTCATGTAATGGTTATCTACTTCATGTAATGGTTATCTACTTCATGTAACGGTTATCTCCTTCAGGTAATGGTTATCTACTTCATGTAATGGTTATCTACTTCATGTAATGGTTATCTATTATCAAAACAAACAATTTAGATTAAAACAAATCAAGGGAAATTGAACATAACTTTGTATATAATGCTTAATGTCAGCAATGAAAATGGATCACTTCATGAACATGCAATATGATCTCAACAGCTGGTGAATAATGTTCTTTAACTCTGGTTTAAATGTCTTTTTGTTTTCTGAAGTGACGTAATTTTATTTAAATCTATTAGTTATCATTTTAAATAATCCATTTTTATTTGGGACGTATGCTTCCATCAAACCTACAATAGCCATAAGGTCATATAGTGAACAAACAATAGGAGTGATTTCCCATGGCGGTTATGATATACTTTAGTCTTTATGGTAGGGTAAATTTAGGTATTATAGGGTAAATTGTTCGTTACAAATGAAAATGTGATAACATTTACCTGTCCATGTAATTCTGTCTTCCATTTATGTATTATAATTTATTGGAAAAAATTAAATCGAACACTAAAACATGATAAGTCTAAAAAAAACATTTTATCACCATTTTTTTAGGTCGAAACCGAGGAAAAAAATCGCCGGATGAATACCAAGCCAGTCAATAAGCTAGACTAACTGGTAGACGATGTGGGAGTTGAACCCACTAAAATACCTGAGTTCAGGAACAGACAAAAGTTTCACTCTGGAAGAGCCAAGGACTATGCACACAAAGCAAAACAAATGCTGATAGGAAATGAATAGAAATTACTTTTTAAATTAACTTTTAAGTTTGAAATTAAATTAAAATCAAGATGAAGCAACAAACCACATTTGATGATCATTAGTTGGAGCACGAACCGCTACATCCATACTAAAATCAGCTGCCCACTTAACAAGAATGATAGTTAAAAATATCAATGTTATTAAAATTAAAATAATCATTTTTATTTTCTATCAATAAAAATAAAAACATTTTCTTTATTCTCTATAAAAAATCAATCTTATTAAAATTGAAATACTCACTTCATTATTCAAACATGAACAAGATTATATATTTAATATTTTGTATCTTCAGAAAAATCGTGAACAAAGTTATGTATATAAGGCAAAGGAAAGAGATGACGCACGTTACTATTCAATGCGTCAGAATCTCCTTCAAACATTTGTAGGTTCAGAAAAATCTTGAATAAAAAATATATATGTAAGGCAAAGGGAGGAGATGGCGCACGTTACTATTCACCCAATTCGTCAAAATCCCCCTGAAACATTTACAGGTTCAAAACAATCGTGAACAAAATAACACCCGGCTGCATACATTGAGTGTGGTCTTCCAAAAAATGGTATAAATTCAGAAAAATCGTGAACAAAGTTATTACTCACCAGCAACATTATGAAAAAATACATTAACTGCAAACTTAAAATGTTCCCGGTCAGAACAATGAATTGCATCATTAGGAAGAGCATTTATTCCACAATTTACAAAAAATAGAACATAACATTTGACAACAAAAACAATTTTATGGACATACTGTCGAGTTTTGAAATTTAGTAAATATTTTTTTTTTGGTAGTTTCTTCAAGATATTCGTCTGTAAATCAGCATTTGCTATTTATATAATGCCAAGCTTAGACTCTGTAATCAGCGTTATGCAGCACTGACAGGTCATGTGATCATGCATAAAATGTGACAGAATTCTTACTATTGGTCTCAAATGTACGATATTGGTCTGAAAGAGCCGTTGTGCCATGAAAAGTGACATTAGCTATTACTTAAGTAAGCAACAAGTCTGCACAACGATTGACCGATTGGCCAAAGCAAAATAAAAATGCATTTTTCTTATTTTTCTTTATCTGCTTTTGAGGCACAGTTGAAGAATGGAAAAATCTTCAAATTGTTTAACGTTACAAATATAATTTATGAAATAAGTTATTTATGTTAACTATAGAAACTAATATACAATGATGAATTGTTTGTACAAAACATTTAAATAATTTTCTAATTAGAATGCATGATGGAGTGACTATTAAACATTTATTATACACCTACAATTTCCACTTAATTCAGCTTGTTTGGAAACCTACACAACAACAAAACAAACGAGATCTTCTTAGTGTTTTCAATAAAGCAAATGCGTGTTCTTGTAATATTTTTTGACAAAACAATAAAACATATGTTTGTCCCATTTTTGCAGTTATTTGATCAATAAACTAAAAATGTCAACATTTTATTCAGTGTTAAATGAGACGAATTTGGAATAGTAACTCGTATGGCTCACATTTGTTTCACCAGCTTGACGATAAGTGAATGCACATTGAAAATGCATCATTTTTAGAGATGACTGAATATTTCAAAGATGTTATTCACCATTAAACAATTATTTATTTTAATAAAAATAAATTTTCATTACAATTTAAATTAATGTTACATCACTATCTAGAGATTCCAATTCAATGTAGTTTATTTAGAAAAATCTAAATCTTATATATTTTGTAATTAATTTTCCAAGAAGATGTTAATTATCAAATTTAATACATTGCATGATCTGAATACATTGGAGTTATCATTGATAAGAACATTTATTGTTTGGGTAGAATTACAATATTAAAGAAATTACAATTTGACAAATAATACAAATTTAAGAAACTTTTACAAGCCATGGAAAAATAAATTATTCGATTCTCATGTAATCCCAATGTTCTTTTATGTAAAGTCAAAATAAAGTTAACCAAAAAAGTTCAAGTTTTACATAATTAGAGAATTTCAAATCTGTCAGATTGGCCGGAAAACTTTGCCTTCCTTATCATTAGAGATACTTACTTCTAAAAAGAAGAAAGAAAAAAAATATAACAACCAACAAGAAGAAGGAAAGAAAAAATATTACAACCATCAAGAAGAATCAAAAAGAAAAATATAACAACCAATAAGAATAAAGAAAAATATAATAACCAACAAGAAGAATCAAAAAGAAAAAGAAAACAACCAACAAGAAAAAAATATAACAATCAACAAGTAGAAAGAAAGGAAAAATATAACAATCAACAAGTAGAAAGAAAAAATATAACAATCAACAAGTAGAAAGAAAAAAATATAACAATCAACAAGTAAAAAGAAAGAAAAAATATAACAACCAACAATAAGAAAGAAAAAATATAACAATCAACAAGTAGAAAGAAAGAAAAATATAACAACCAACAAGAAAGAAAAAATATAACAATCAACAAGAAGAAAGAAAGAAAAATATAACAACCAACAATAAGAAAGAAAAAATATAACAATCAACAAGTAGGAAGAAAGAAAAAATATAACAATCAACAAGTAGAAAAAAAGAAAAAATATAACAATCAACAAGTAGAAAGAAAGAAAAATATAATAACCAACAAGAAGAAAGAAAAAATATAACAATCAACAAGTAGAAAGAAAGACAAAATATAACAATCAACAAGTAGGAAGAAAGAAAAATATAACAACCAACAATAAGAAAGAAAAAATATAACAATCAACAAGTAGAAAGAAAGACAAAATATAACAATCAACAAGAAGAAAGAAAAAATATAACAATCAACAAGTAGAAAGAAAGACAAAATAAAACAATCAACAAGAAGAAAGAAAAAATATAACAATCAACAAGTAGAAAGAAAGAAAAATAAAACAACCAACAAGAAGAAAGAAAGAAAAAATATAACAACCAGCAAGAAGAAAAAAAGAAAAAATATAACAATCAACAAGTAGAAAGAAAGAAAAAATAAAACAACCAACAAGAAGAAAGAAAAACTGCTGCAGGGCTGAACAGATTAATCTATGATGTAACAAAACTGGATTTATGACCTTTGAACAAAACTTTATTTTGGGATACATTTAAAATCTCAAAACACTTTCAAAAAACATTGTGAAATATTTAAACTATTTTAAGGTAAAAAATCACCATTGCTAATGAGGACATACGACGAGACAAACAAACAAACAAAAATTAAAATAATGAAGACATACGAAGAAACAAACAAACAAAAAATAAAATAATAATTTTTTACAAAATTTTATAAATTTAGAACAAGATTCTTTTTGATTGATGCCAATGTATTCTTGTATTATTATTATTATGGTATTCTTGATGCCAATGTATTAGTGTATTATTATGGCATTATTGATGCCAATGTATTAGTGTATTATTATTATTATGGTATTATTGATGCCTAATGTATTATTTTTATGGTATTATTGATGCCAATATATTAGTGTAGTATTATTATTACGGTATTATTGATGCCATTATATTATTGATGCCAATGTATTATTGTATTATTATGGTATTATTGATGCAAATGTATGATTATTATGGTATTATTGATGCCAATGTATTGTTATTATTATTGTATTATTGATGCAAATATATTATTGTATTATTATTATGGTATTATTGATGCCATTGTATTATTATTATTATGGTATTATTGATGCCAATGTATTGTTATTATTGTAGTATTATTATGGTATTATTGATGCAAATATATTATTGTATTATTATTATTATAGTATCATTGTATTATTATTATTATGGTATTATTATTATTATGGTATTATTATTATTATTATTATTATTATGGTATTATTGTATTATTATTATTATGGTATTATTGTATTATTATTATTATGGTATTATTGTATTATTATTATTATGGTATTATTGTATTATTATTATTATGGTATTATTGTATTATTATTATTATGGTATTATTGTATTATTATTATTATGGTATTATTGTATTATTATTATTATGGTATTATTGTA
>JARUHE010129774.1:0-14510 GCA_031471125.1 Archaeomysis grebnitzkii | reverse complement strand
CATACAGGCTAAATAATCGTAAGGTCTATCGTCTATATTTTATTAAATCGAAAATTCCCGCCGAGTGTCCTATAAGTCAAAAGTAGTTATAACCTATAATTGAAGCTTATCACTGGCGTTTCAATTGATGTTTACAATTGACAAGCGTACCAGCTGTACTTTTTTTTGGGTGAATTGGTTCTAATAGGTGTTTTGGCCACTGAAAACCATTTGAGGAGCAAAGTAATAATGCTAAACTTTCCTTAAATACTGCAGTTTTAATACAGCGTATGACGCGACGTACCAGTTGTGTTCAACTTTGACCATCAGTTGTAATATACATTTCAGAAGAAAATCATTGTATGGGGAAAACGATGATAATTTGTAATTCTCCATATAATTTATAAATTTAAAATGTTTTAAATTTATAATTAATAAATAAATATAACTATGAAGAGACATTTGATGCTGGCATCATCTCGAAGACATCTAGACGTGAAAAGACCCTGTCACCAGAAGAACCAAGTCTTCCCATTGGACTGAACGGAAATCTGATTCTGACATCATCTCGAAGACATCTAGACGTGAAAAGACCCTGTCACCAGAAGAACCAAGTCTTCCCATTGAACTGAAAGGAAATCTGATTCTGACTTTATCTCGTAGACATCTAGACGTGAAAAGACCATGTCACCAGAAGAACCAAGTCTTCCCATTGGACTGAAAGGAAATCTGATTCTGACTTCATCTCGTAGTCATCTAGAAACGAAATGTCCTTTTCGCCTTGTTCCGAGAGACCGTGTCTGTCTCTAGAGTCACTAGAAGTCATATGCCTAGAGTTGAAATTGATGTGAGACATAGGTTCTTTTCAGTTAGAATTGTCCCAGTGTGGAACACTTTGCCTGAACAGGTTGTCTGTGCCTTTTCCTTGTCCGTGTTTAAACCTCTTTTACGTGTAGCCCTTGGTGGTCGTTTGTATGAGTTTGATTAAGTTGATATGTGCAAGAGTTCGTTGTTTGTTTGACTGCATTTTGGATGTTTTTGTTGTTGAACTTTTTTTGAGTGTTTTTACAGTCTTCTGGTCTAGTTTTCCGCACATCTGGTTGTTAAGCTGGCTGGTGTTCTTGTGAGTGCGGGGGTAATTGTATCCCCTATCATAGGCAATCAAAGGTAACCAAGTCTTTCCATTGGACTGAGGAGTTATCTAAGCCTGAAATCATCTAGTAAGCATCTAGAAGTGAAGGGTTCCCGGCGTCAGAAGAACCAAGTCCCCCATTGGATTCAAGAGACATTCGATCCTGACATAACCTCGTAAACATCTATAAATTAAATGTCCCTTTCGCCGGAAGAGCCAAGTCCTCCCATTGGACTGAAGGAACATCTGATCCTGACATCATCTAGTAAGCATCTAGAAGTGAAATGTCCCTGTAGCCAGAAAAACCAAGTCTTCCCATTGAACTGAGGGGACATCCGATCCACAGATACATAACGCATCTGTGCCTCGTTGACGGTGGCAAAACTTTTTACCAGATGGTTACTTTTATGATCACCATGCTTTCATCCCAAGATTATTAATTTAATTATAGTTGTTTGATTTCAAATTAACTTTGCAATTAAGTGAAATATAGTTATTTCTTATGAAATAAAAACTTAAATACAATCAAAAACGAATGTACACTTTAAAACAAAAAATCGAACGAATGCTACAATTTTTACCACCGTCTACAAGGCACGGATGCAATATGCTTCTGTGGAGCGATACATCCGTAGTTTTGACTAGACAAATACGCATACGCATCTGCATCCGACCGTAACCAATGTTTCAAGCGTATTTCTAAAATAGGTCAATCTAAAATAATTTAACTTCTGTTATTTTGTATTAGTAAATTATTGAGAAAATATGCTTGAATTTATAAATTGGTAATGATCAAATGTACAATTTTCAATTTGTTAATGATTATAAACAGAATTATTGAATTATTCAATTCAAAAAATTAGTTTCATTGTTTTTTTTTATTTTACTACAAAACAGGATGTTTCCAACGATGGAACCAAAGTCATAAAGATGATTAAAATTAAAATTAAAATTGGTTTGTCTTTTATCTTAAGCTTGATTAATCATTTTAACCTCCAACTACTAGCCTATATCTGTTTAATTATCTAAATATAGCACCAAAAGTAAATAAAAAACGGTTTCAAAATGGCTTCAAGATTTTGTGAATGTTTAACAACAAAATATGGGTGGATCAATCAATATATATAGGTCAGTGTCAGTTATCTCAATCCCAGAAGTAGTTCATTCTAGATAACTGGAACAGCATATGAGAATCCCTTTTTCTAAGGTTCGCATTCAATCTTGGAACCTTCAAAAGCTGCAAGTCCATTGACCAAGGCGTGCATGAAGGTGTAAAAGGCTGAAATAAAGTTACCAAATGCTCCGGGCAACTCTATATAGACGTTGAAAGTCATCAATGAAATATTATCTCATATCTCATTAGGAGCCAGTGCAATGATTCAAGCACCGGGGTGATAGAGTAGCCCTGAGTAGGTGTTACAATTCGAGCTGCTGCATTTTAAAATATTTAAAGTTGCTAAAGATTAGAATGTGGTGAGTCATAATAGAGTTGCAGTAATCAAGACTACAAATGAATGAGCTAAAGGGTAAGCATTACCATGCGAGATATACTTGCGTAGTTGTCAGATTCTAGTCAATTGAGAATATATTTGTTTATAACCCCCATTCTCGAATACATGTGAATATTTACCATGAGCTTATGGTCTGTTAAATAAGAAAGTGTATTTGAGATAGCAAACCTATTTTGGAAGTTTTGTAGAATGTATTATGGTCAAGTGCACTGACCTATATATATATGGACTGGCCATATGGAAAAACGATGTTTCTTCTTCTTTTTAGATCGATGCTCAAGCGTATTCCCAGAAAAAGGTCGACCTAAAATATTATGTTTCCGTTGTTATTGAATTAGGCTAGTAAATTATTGAGGAGAAAGGTTTAAACTCATAAATTGTTAATGATTAAATATACAATTCGTAAGTTTGATGTTCAATAAACATTGAATTATTCAATTTAGAACATTAATTCCAATGAAATTATTTGTTTTTATTTTTAAATGACAATGAAAATTGGTTTGTTGTAAAGAGGCTTCAAGATTATGTAAATATTCGACAACAAAAACATTGTGAACAATTGGTACTTTTTTCTCGTATTTTTGAAATTACTTATTGATAAAAATGCAAAATAGCTGTCCCAGTATGTGTAATGTAATATATTATACCTACTGAGACAGCTATTCTGCATTTAGCCAAGAAGAATTTTTCTAAAATGGCCAGAAAAACACCAATTATTTCACACTGTATATATATCAAAATTTGGGCCTTCATGTGAAAAATATATATAGTTTTTATTATAAATTGTAACTGAATTACATAGTAAACTAAATATAATGTATTTTTATAATTTTAAATATTATATAGATATATATAGCTGAATTTAAACTTTAAAGTTTTATATATATATATATATATATATATATGTGTGTGTGTGTGTGTGTAAGGAAAATGTCTTCACCTGTACAAAGAAAAATACTAGAATTAGGTAACAAAAAAAATAAATATAGATCATATTTAATTAGCAATTGGACGTATGTAGCAAATACATCTATTTTTAAATGAATTTGCTTGTTAACTCAGAAGAAAAGACCATGTACTAAAGTGTAATCTTGAAGTACACCATTATAGACCAAATGTACCCAAAGCCCCTATCAGTTTTCCACTATGAAATTACGTATAAAGGCCAATATATATATATATCTCAGTGGTCTAGTGTCAAAGGTTGCAACGAGTTCAAGCAACAGTAGAGTAATTTTTTGGTTGTTCATGTTCCTAATTTGAATGAACATCATTTCAGTACTATTATTGGGCATAATAGTTTGGACAATTATTCAACTGAATTTGAATTTGATTCAATGCTGATTTCTCTGTGATTTAGAGGCATATGTGATCGGTTGATAGCTATTGAAAGCAACGTCAGTGAATTTCTTTGGGATGGGAGTAATGTAAGCCGTTTTCAAATTTGTGATTTATTAATCATTTTACAGACTTTATAAGGATTAATTAATTATCTATTTGTAATTGGATCAATCGTCGAAACAAATATAGTTTGATTTAGCACTAAACCATTTAATATTTAATTAATTATCGTTTAATTAAGACTTACTATAATAAATGTATGCATTCGATGACCCCTGGTTAAATTTTGCCATTATATCATGTTTAATGTTCAAACTTCAAATCATTGCATTGTCCACAATTCTCTTCACCAATTTGGTCGTTTATATTTCTATTGCATCATTATACTCAAACTGTATTACATCGCTGGGCAGACGGAATCTTTGTTACCAATAAAATACAAGTAAACCGTGTGGATAATTGGCAATTACAAATTTTATGATTTTTCAATCATATTTTCATCACGCACTAATTTTATTACAGGATATTTCAGTCAAAAACTTGAATGGATTTCATTTTTATTAGTTTAAACAGTACAAAATCAACTTAATGCTTACATGAAAATATGTGACACAATTTATTCCACATATTGACAATTTACAAAAACTATTTACAATATTTACAACTTAAGTCAATTAGATAACTACAAATTTTGAATGAAAACAAAAATAATAATAAATTATGATCAAATATATTTTGAAAATACTAATATAGCATTTATTGCACATAACAAACAACAATGTTTGTGTTAATCTAAGGAATGTGAAAATAAAAAATATCAAACTGTTGAAAAAATTTAGTAAAATAAAATTTTAAGTGTCTATAGTTTAGATTATTATTAATCAAGCAAATTAAAGTTAGTAATTTTGTTTTTGTTTAAGTAATTTTTAAAATGTTCTAAAATTTTATTAATTTTAAAGATGGTTTACTTCATCAATGTACAAATAAGTATCTTGTAATTTATTAATAATAAGAATACGAAACTAGGTTCCACATTGAAAAAAGTATTGTAACTGTAAGAAAAGAGATACAAATTATTAAAAAATAATTTAAAATGTTTTAGTTTTAAATAAAAAAAATCAGTTGAAATACAATCCGTAACAAACAGCAAACCATAAATTAATTTGACAGACGATTCAAAAAATAAAAATAATTCTAGATTTAAAATCGATTCAATTTGTTTATGAACCTGCAGACCAATTGAATTATAATTAACTAAATTATCTTCTTATAACTAAACATTTGAGCATAATTAGAAAATTTTAGACTGTAATTAATTGAAGTCATTTGTGAATGTTTTCTAATTTAAAAATGTCTAACAAATCATTACCAAACCCTCTTCTGATTGGTTGAGAACCAAAGATATTGTGACCAATGAGGCAATCGAATGCAAGCCATAGTGTTAGTTTGAAACAATGTTAATACATTTGATTTTATTTACAAATTCTCTCATCACTTTTTCCCTCTTGAAAGCTGCCTCGACTTGCCAACTAAATCGCGATCGCGTGTTCAAACAATTGAGCTTTAGCTTTCATAAAATAAAACTCCCAGTTAGAAAGTTGAGAAATTATTTGAGATTAAAAGTGTAATTTAGTTTTGTATTTAAATGTTATCTAATAAAAAAAATCAAGAAGACTTGTGACAAAAATTTATTATATAAAATAAAAAACATCTTACTCAATCCTGTACTAAAATAAAATATAGTTTTTAGTTTCTCATCAATCTATTTGGAAGCGAAATTTTATTATTAATTCAGCACATACATATTTAGAGTCAAACACAGCTAACAATATTAAAATTATAAAAAGATTTAACAATAAAAAATAACAAAAAGCTTTAAATTTTACTTAGTTGTAAAAACCTTAAAATATTTAATAATAATATTGGGGGGTCCAGCCCCAATACAACGTACAAAGCAAATGTATATTTAGATTAATACTCTCAGGGATTGTGCAAATGCCTTGAGCCAATTGAACGAAGGAAGGTGGAGTGTCGTCAACATAGGAAATTTTAGTTAATTTTCAGGCTACTTTCAGCAACTTGGCTTTATGCCGAGAGGTTCAAGCGTTTATAGATGGTGAAAGCACCAAGGGATGATGATGAATGCTTTGCTTCTATTAACTGTTAATGCCTGGCATATAAATTATCATGAGCTATACATTGGGGGTAATCTATTCAGATCAATTGTGAAATTGTAATAAAATATCATACAATTGAATATACATATAAATTTATTTACAAATTTCTATATATAATTTTATATAAAAAGTTTATTTACATATAATTTTAACATACATTCATCACACATTTTCAATTCGTAAATACATTCGTTATAAAAGTAGACTAGACATAAGAAAGCTGGCACATGAATTTGTCTTACAGTGGGGATACAACTGATCAATAATAATCGATTGTTATGCATACCCAAAAATTTTCCAAGTAATCAACCATCATTCAAGCTAATCATACGAGAGTCCAACGCTAATTTTGTGACTGTCTCGAAACTTTTATATCCGATCATCACAATCGCTATTGTGACTACATCAGTAGCACGACATAAAAATTTAATGAAATTGTATTTTGTACATATTAGGGAATCACTGATCAAGTCAAATATTTTAGCACAATTATTACAAAGATGTGGAATTATTTTCGTCAATTTTCACGAATTAGAACCATCGAGTGGTTATCCACAAATAATATTATTTTCAAGTCTTATTGAAATAAATTGACATAATTGCACACAGTTTTCCACATCTTCAAGAGATTTATTTTCCTCGATTGCAATCATTTCCTTCACACAATGATTTCTCGGATGATCCTTCTGTTGCGAGAGTTTGGTGTCGAATATCCCGATTCTAAGGACTCGTCGAAACTGATTTGTGGCTTGTTGTCGGGGTTCACATCTGGGACGCCCTGCATGTTGGGGTCATGGTGCTCCATGTAAGGGTCGGGCATTCCACTCACGTCATAACCACCATCTGAAAGTTAAACGAACATCAACTTTTGTTCTAAAACTCATTAATTCAAGGAAAATAATCAATTCAAATTTACATATAATTGACAACTCCAACTTACAAATATACAAACCCGATGTTGAAAGATCAATAATTTAAATTAAAAAGATACAAAAGGATTAAATTACAGAAACTGGATTTGCAGTCTCAGATTAAAAAAATAAATTTGCAATAAACGACAACATACCATGTTGATCCATCCTCTTCCTTGGTTTGTGAACGGCAGCATAAGGGTCTCCATTTGCACTGTAATTGATCCTTGGAGGATATTCTTCATTCATGACGCCCTGTTGGTTCTGCTGGTGTGGACTTGGAGGGTAATGAGAGTAGTCATCATAACCGGTGATGCCGTAGCCGCCGTGGATCATGGGGTCGTATTGGTATCCTCTGGTCTCAGGTGGTGCCATCTGCGCCATCTGTGGCATTTGGTTGTCTCCATGACCTTTCACTTGCCATAAAGAGTCTTGAGAATTGACGGATCCACCGTTATTCGAGTTGGAGTAACTGTTGTCCATGTAATTAATCCCTGAAAAATACATTTAATTAGTCATTTGATTCTACAGTTCAAAACATGTATAATGGAAATGATCAATATTTCGTAGTAGTTCACAAAATTAAACAAACCTAAAAAACATCAAAAAAACTAATTTTTCTATAACTGTAATTAAACAAATAAGTTTTACCATTATTGTTGTTGGGCATATTTGGAACATGTCCGTTGTGTCCATAACTGTGGTATCCTTGGGAGCCATAAATGGGTGTTTTGCCAGGTTCATCTAATCCATTGTCAATTGATCCGTTCATGCCCTTGTTCTCAAGTCCCACTGTGTAATATGGAGGAGGTGGAGCCTAGAAACATAACATAAATTATAAATCTGTTCAGACAATTCAAAAGTTAAATATTTTACATAAAAAACAACAACATGTTCATCCATCAGAATAAAACATTTGAATAATATTTACCTGTTGTGTCACGACTCCTCTGTGAGAGACCTCCATCTCGGCAGTCTTGTTCTTCAACTTGTTGTTGCGTTTTCTGCAGCAGCAGCAGACGAGGACAAGCAGAGCAATGGCAACTCCAACACAACTCAGGATGATTGCAACCAGATGCTCCATCGACATTTTTCCGGCAGCTCTTGTTGGCAGAATTTTGACTGAGGGAAAGAAAATTTAATTAGTAGTGTTAAATGTTAATTATTTTTTCATGTTTTCAAATGAAAATTATTAAAGCTATTTATCCAATAATTTATGTCTAAAGTATTTTCCTTAATAAATATATTTACCTTTTTGTGCTTCCATATACGGACCACAAAGATTTGTGCTACCAATAGAGCAGAAGCGCACTCGAACGGCATCTGGATTTTGCTTGCCGAGTTCCATTTCTCCTTTGGGATTATTGACCATTGGAACAGTTCCTGGAATTTGGATCCATTCATTGGAACTTCTGTCGAGAACCTCGACGTGACCTTCGAGCATCAAGTTGGAAGACAATTTTGAGAAACTGATCTTGTTACCAAGCTCTTCAAAATAGACATTTTCAGCAACCGGAATGCTGTTCACGTCCACGGCCGTAACAACCTCAATCTGATCAGAGAAGTCGCTGTTGCCATAATCGTTGTAGGCTTTGATGCTCAGCAGATAATAAGTCTGTTGCTGCAACTCATTTATAACGCATGGATTATTCACATGGCACTCGTATTCCCTCTTGCTGGTGTCGGTTTGAATTGCAGCTTTGAATTTCGTGTTGGAAACACCACCATCGAAGCCTGGCTCGAAGGCCAAGGCAACGTAATCGGTTCCGACCTCAATTATTTCCAGGTTTGAAGGAGCTTCGGGTTTTCCTTTGCGCTGCAGGCGAATGATCGTCTTTTTGTCTCCGATTACATTGTTTCCTTTGCAGGTGAAATCTCCGTAATCACTTTCGGTCACTCCTTTAATGGTCAAGACTGTGGCATAAACATCATCGGAAAGACCGATGGAGTCGTTCGTGTAGTAGTGTTTTTGTAAGATGTACGAAGATCCGACGGACCAATCAAAAGTTGGTTTTGGATATGCTTTCATGTGACATTCCAACTGAGCATCTTCATTGATGTCATAGGCAACCTTGGTTAGCTTATGAACAACAATAGGCGCATCTGGAATCATACAAATATAATTAAAAATAACAGTTATGGTGAGTTATATTGTTGTTGTTTTTTCATTGAAGAAAGAATAATTTATGTAAACCAAACAAAAAACGAAATTATTTACATTTATACTATAGAAAAACAAAACTGAAATATTCAGTAGTTATAAAGAATTATAAACAATGTCCACAAAAAATAATTGACTTACGTTTAACGATAAGAGATTGAGAGCTGGACACTTCTCGGACTTCATTCTTGAAGACGCATTCGTAAATTCCTCGATCTTGAGGCATCAATTGGTTGTCCTTAATTCTTCTGTTGCCTTGGAAAAGAAGTGACGATTGGACAGTGTGACCAGAGTTAGTTCCTGGAGCAGATTGTTCGACTATGATGTCATGCAATCCGTCAGACGAGTTTAGAACTTCTCCATCTTTCTTCCAGACAATCGATGGTTGGGGGCTTCCTTGAGCACGACAGGTCAGCTTAACGTCGGTCATTCCATTATTCAGAACTTGCGTTTTTGGGAGAGATTCCAAAATTTTGGGTGCTTGATACACCCTCACAGTTACAGAAGCTTCGGTTCCTTTACCATTGCTGTTCGATGGCTGGCAGAAATATGTTCCTTCGTCAGCCTTTGATGCGTGCATGATTGTGTAGTTGGCTCCCATTTTGAGAGTCACGTCGGGGTTTTCCCTCTTCCACCAACGGTATGAGGGCATAGGCCAGCCAGGTGGGTCAGCCCCACATGTGAGGGTTGCAGTCTCATCTTGTACGGCGATCGGTTCATCTGGCATGATTTGGGTTCTACCTGGGGCATGTCGGATTCTCACAGCCACTGTGGCATTACCAACTCTATCGCTGCTTTCTTCATTAGTTGGGTTTAAGATGTTTACTGCCCGGCAAATATAGTTTCCCTGATTTTGCGCTGTCACGGAGGTCAAGCGTAAGGTATCTCCACTCTGTCTGAATGAGTCGTCGCCAACTTTCAACCATTCAATTGTGATTGGAGGAGGATTTGCGGTAATGTTGCATGGGATTATAATGTCCTCTCCTTCATCGACATCTTTACTCTGGGTAACAGAGACACGGGGACCATACAACACATCGAGGGTCAACTCAGCATCGGCAAGCCTTCCCAAACCATTGTCAGCTTCACAAACATATCGACCAGCATCACTCAAACTAACTCTGTTTTGTTCCAAGACATTGTCTGTGCTGATGAACTTTCCATTCCTGGTCCAACGGACATTGCTGACGGGAGGCTTTGCGTCCGCTGTGCAAGTCATGTCGGCTCTTTGACCTTCTTCCACTCTCAATGGGTTTTCAGGACCAATGTTTATTTGAGGATAATCTGAAATTAGTATATAAAAATTAGCATTTGCATATAAAAGAGAAATGAACATTAAAAAATATAGAGAAATGGATAACTACAATTTAGAATTTTTTTTATAAAATCTACACATTAGAATGCTTAATTTTTTTGCCCTGATTTCTTCTTGCAAAGTTGACTCTTCTTTAAAATTTATTGAATAGCATTTCTCAATTGACTGACAAAAATAACTTCTTTAATTTTTTTTAATGAATTCATTGAAAAAGGTGAACTTACAATTCACATTCAAAATGATGGACTGTTCAAGTTTCTCAGAATCATTCAATGCTCTGTTCCAAACAACGCATCGGTACTCGGCCCCATCATCCTCCTTCCTTGGATTGATGGTCAAGACGGAGGTAGTGAAGAACTCCTTGCCGCCACCGGGGCGCAGGATGCTCTGCAGCTTCTGGTTGATGCCCTTCCGGTACCAGATGATCTGTGGGTCGGGAGAGCCGCCCTTCGAGGCACAGGTGAGGTCGATGGGTTGGTCCTCCGTGGCGGAGGGCACGTCGGGCGAAACCCTGGGCGAGGAGGGCGGGATGAGGACCGTCAGGTTGAAGGAGGTCGTGTGGAGGACGGCGCCAGTGTCGTGCTCCTTCAACAGACACTCGAACACGCCGTTGTCTCGGTCATAGATGGCGTGAGGGATGAGAAGCTCGTACTGGCCGGTGGCTTCGTCCAGGAAAGGTCTGAGGGAGAGAAGAAGTTAGTCACTTTTCGAAATAAATTAAAATCAAAATATACAATTTAAAGATATTATGTAAAAGAAAATAATTCAAATATACAATGTAAATGTATTGTATAAGTAAATTTAACTTCAAATATAATTATAATATTTCTTTTTAGATGTACAGTTTTCAATTTTTTTTTAAAATTAACCCAAACCATATGAATTATAGCAAGATTGCAAATGGCGAAACAAAAACTAAACAAAACAAATTAGATTAAGGCCTAAATGTTCATAAGATTTAGAAACAACTTTCAAATAATGAAAGACTGGCATTAACCTCCCTCCATATTATTATATTCCTAAATAGCGTTAATATCCCTATTAAAAAGCCATAAAATAGATTGAGAGGTAATTTCTTCTTAATCTGAATCAATATTAAAATAATTATTATTATAGCTTGAATAAAATTTGCGAGAGATTAACTAAAAATACACTTTTAAGATAGAAAAAATTTGTCCAACCAAAAATACAACATGGAAAGTAACTGAAAATGAGAGCATACATAATTGTGTGTGTGTGAATGTTTTATAGTAAAAAAATTGGACCATCCTTCATCTTCAGTATCTTCTTCTATTGCCTTCACACATATCACAGGAACTATTCCTCATCCAACACCCAAAGTTCAATCCCAAAAATTTTCTCAGCCAATTAGCTTCGAGAATCAAAGTTGGAGGAAAGGCCAATTAAATCAAAGGATTTTCTCGCAAATATTTGTAATAATATTTATTTAAGAATCATTAAGGCAAGAAAAATATTTTGTTAAACTATTTTTGTTATTTTTAAGGGTGAATAGGTTTTCAAACATGTTTATTATTGATTAAACTAAATAATTATGGTACGAGTAATATTATTCCCAATACTAAAGTAATCAAATAAAAAATATAAAAATAACTACAGTACTAACATTACTAAACAAAAAATATAAACCGAAAGAATAACATTGAGATACAACAAATAGAACTTAGATCTATAATTCATGATTACAGATCAACGTCACAAACATATATTTTGTGGGCCAAAATTATTTCTCGGTAAATAATTGAATTGCAAAAAACTCTGATAAGTGAATGTCGGTTAGTAAGAATGAAAGTCAGCCACAGGTGTGTGGCCAGGGGCTATAGAAGGAAATCCAAGGCTCCCACAGGATGTTAAATTAAGTTAGTAGGATCGAAGGAAAAATTAGATGATAATTTTATGGCCAAAGGACAGACTTGTTTAATAAATTAGAACTTTATTTCAACTTTGAAGACGAGTAATTAAGCTTTGTTGTTCCCATGCCTTATTGAATCCAGACGATGTTCTCATGAAAAATAAATCCCAAGAAACAAATTTATAAAACGGAAATAATCTTTAAATGAAAAATAAATAAATAATAATAATAAATAAATAAAATAAATAAATAAAATAAATGAATAATAAATACATTTAATTTGTGAATTATATACAAACATCTTTGAACTTTCAAAGTTTTCAGAATATGTTTACTTGAATTTTTTAAATCATAAAAATAGGAAATGAAGGAAAAAACTCACTGGTAATTTCCATGAAACTTGTCCTTGCCGAGTGCCACGATGTCCTTGTCTTGGCCGTTCCTCTGCATCCTCCAATAAATCTGTCCGTTGCTCATCAGACTTGGGTTTCCGATCTTGCATTTGAGGGTGATGTCGTGTCCCTCCCTCACATCAGACACCTGCTCTCGCCTCGACCCTTCCACCCGAAAGGTGGTCAGCGTCAGCACTGCAAAAAAACGAAATTTAGTTCACGTGACCAATGAAAAATTAATTCGGTATCTAACCTTATAAGACCTTATCAAACATTATTAAAACTTGGACAAGCTTAACATTACTTTGTATGAACTAGATTAATTGTTGAAGAAATATGAGTTTATGGTTTATCACAAAATAAAAGCAAATGGTTTCAATTATTTCGTTGGTTATTATAAAATATTAAAACCTAAAAGAACAAAAGTACATACAGTTGTTATTATTTAAAAAATGAGCCGATTGATTATATTGAACTTGTACATTTGCGATAATTTTAGCACATTAAGCTTATACCGGGATAACCTAATAAAATATTGGTGTAGTAAAAAAAATAGATTTAAAATAATTTTAGAAATGAATTCATAACCAAACCCTAAAAACGAATACAATAAATTTGCACAGCGTATAATTTTGGGGTATTTTATAGCATAAGAGAATCGTGGATAGTAAAAATAACTGCGGGCAAATTTGGTGATATAATTAGAAAATCGTGAATAAAATTAAATTCGCTAACAGCATATCATAAAACCGGAGGCAAAATTCATAAAATTCTTCATAAAAACGTTGAATTATTTTTAATTTTAATAGGCGTGTAAGAAAACAGACTTCAAGGAAAAACGTGGATAAAAGTATACACTTCGATTATTATAAAATTATAAGGCTTTTCAGCACAATAGTACATTTAATTTTATAGTTTTCAACATTAGTTTATCAAACAAAACTATTGTTTAGTGCATGTTTGTCATCATTAAAATTAAAACTTAACATTAAATCCATCCATAGTTAAATAATTAAAAACACATAAATATCGTCACTACAATTTGAATGTCACTCTGATTAAAGCTAGTGTGTGAGCGGATGCGAAAGACATCGTACGCTAAAAATGAAATTTGATCCAAGCCAACATTATCCGTGTATCACTTTGGCAGACACAAAACCACCACACTACTCAAAGATTGATTCTGATACACACAAACCTAACCTAACCTATCCTAACCTATCCTAACCTATCCTATCCTTCGTCCTTCTCTCTATTTATCTCCATCTGTATACACTCTTTCTCTCACTCGTGTATGTTAATTAACCTCTGCATAATTTTTTTCGGTTTTTTTTATCTGATACATGTCATCGCATTAGAAAGAAATCTGTCACAATTATGCCGAGTGGGGCATTACAAGATGCCAGATTACATCACGATTTTATCATCTTGGCAAAAACTAATTTCTACAAAATGTCTCCCAAATATTTTCACAACCAATAATGATTTTAAATATTTCCCATCTTTAAAACGCATTTCATTCGAATTAAAACTTTACCATTTATCTTGCTTGAAAAAGATTGTCATCATATTTCAATGTCGAAAATATGGGAACTGATCACACTCAATAGTTTTTAAAGAAAATATGTATCAGAGAGAGTGAGAGAGTGAGTGAGTGAGAGAGTGAGTGAGTGAGTGAGTGAGTGAGTGAGTGAGTGAGTGAGTGAGTGAGTGAGTGAGTG
>JARUHE010129663.1:0-14512 GCA_031471125.1 Archaeomysis grebnitzkii | reverse complement strand
TATTGTTATTGATTCATTTATAAATTATTTTTAAAACAGTATTATTATTATTATTATTATTATTGATTCATTTATAAATTATTTTTAAAACAGTTATTATTATTATTATTGTTATTGATTCATTTATAAATTATTTTTAAAACAGTATTATTATTATTATTATTATTATTGATTCATTTATAAATTATTTTTAAAACAGTTATTATTATTATTATTGTTATTGATTCATTTATAAATTATTTTTAAAACAGTATTATTATTATTATTATTATTATTGATTCATTTATAATTATTTTGTAAAGCATTATTCAACATTGATGAAGGAACTTTCATCGTGTCATCCCACTAACGCCATCTTGCGGGAAATTTAGAAATCATCAAGTTTGAATAAGTGAATTAAAAAGTTCTGTTGATTAGAATTTAACTAAAACTAAACGTTGAATTAAAGTGTAACCTTAGCCAAGGCAAATGTGTAATGGAAGTGTCTTTTTACTCCCACGTGTTCTTTCTCATTTTTATTTTCTCTCTTTCTCTCTCACACCCAATCACACTCCCCCTCACCCACACCACGGAAGGGATGCACTCTTTGCTGTCCTGTAGATTGCAAGGGTGGAGTTTGGCGCCTACCCAATCCCTGGTGCTTGTTGAGGGAGCAAAAACTGACCGTAACTTTCCCGTGCTGCTCCTCAGATTTATCCAACGATGGCAGTATTTTTATATTTTGTTTTTGCTCAGTCCCTCGAAATTGATAGGTCCCTTGGAACGGTATAATGGAGTAAGTGGAAACTCTCTCTCTCTCTCTATTTCTTTCACACATTGTCTCTCATTATATCTATCTCCATCTACCTTTATATTTTTTTGTTCTATAACTATTTTTATATATTTCATATTTCTTAACTTCTTAACATTTGTATTAACTTTTTTCAGTATACATTTAACTACCCTTAACACATTGATGTATTAATGTCGCATATGATAGCATATCACCATAGCTGAAAATACTTGAATAGCTTTTATGCCTAAGATAGTCAAAATTTACATCATCAAATTGATCAATTTTTTGTTAGCAGTGCACAATTTTTTGTTGATTTTTAATTGAATAACAAGAAAATTGATCGAATCAACAAAACAGTGTGCACTGTTAACAAAGGTTAGTCAAATCTTGACTTAGACTTAAGAGTTAGTCAAGTGTTTACAGTGATCGGAGGGAACATCAATCACACGATTGCGTGTGGACATCATAGAATTGTATACGATCAAATACGTCAACATTTGTTGCGTATGAATAAGTGTTAAGCTATTGGAGTGATGTGATCAACACGCTGTAAATGATTGTGTTGTGTTGTAGTTTAACTTCGTTTGAACACTACATGAATAAGTTGTTATAGAATGTATTTAAATTGATTCAATTATTACCACAAATTGTTTTTAAACAAATCATCTTTATTAACATTTTTATATAAAATTGTGAAGTAAATAGTGCTGAATGTTGGTGTAATATTAACTAATAATGAAAACATATTAAACAATGAGGAATGTATATAATAATTTTTTTTTTCATTTAAAACATTTCAAATTATTCTAAATTGGTATTTAGAAAAGTACTTTAAATAAAATTAGAATCGACCTTAAATTTTACTTAGATTTGCTCACATATGCAATTATTTCACACCTGAAGTCAACATATTTCAACATTATTCAAATTGATTATACCAAAACGCGCTCCGGCACACAACTTAAACTGTTCGTTAGCATTAAACCCTTTACTGTATGTTGTAACCAACTCGTTGAATACAAAATAAGTTGTTTTAAATTATAACTTGTCTTTTGTGCTATAGTTTGTCATGCATTAAAGTGTTGAAATGTTATCTAACTATTGTAACAATAATTTGCAAACTTGTCTTATAGTCGTACATTTATGAATTTATGGCAACTTGGTCGTACATTTATGAATTTATGGCAACATGAGTGTACATTTATGAATTTATGGCAACTTGGTCGTACATTTATGAATTTGTGGCAACATGAGTGTACATTTATGAATTTATGGCAACTTGGTCGTACATTTATGAATTTATGGCAACTTGGTCGTACATTTATGAATTTATAGCAACTTGGTAGTACATTTATGATTTTATGGTAACTTGGTCGTATAATTATGAATTTATGGCAACTTGGTCGTACATTTATGAATTTTTGACAACATGAACATACATTTTCGAATATATGGCAACATGAACATACATTTTTGAATGTATGACAACATGAACATACATTTTTGAATGTATGACAACATGAACATACATTTTTGAATGTATGGCAACATGACCATACATTTATGAGTTTATGGCAACATGATCATACATTTATGAATGAATGACAACATGATCATACATTTATGAATGTATGCCAGCATGATCATACATTTAGGAGTTTATGGCAACATGAACATACATTTATGAGTTTATGGCAACATGATCATACATTTATGAATGTATGGCAACATGAACACACATTTATGAGTTTATGGCAACATGATCATACATTTATGAGTTTATGGCAACATGATCATACTTTTATGAGTTTATGGCAACATGAACATACATTTATGAGTTTATGGCAACATGAACACACATTTATGAGTTTATGGCAATATGAACACACATTTATGAGTTTATGGCAACATGAACATACATTTATGAGTTTATGGCAACATGATCATACATTTATGAGTTTATGGCAACATGAACATACATTTATGAGTTTATGGCAACATAATCATACATTTATGAATGTATGGCAACATAATCATACATTTATGAATGTATGGCAACATGAAAATACATTTATGAGTTTATGGCAACATGATCATACATTTATGAGCTTATGGCAACATGATCATACATTTATGAGTTTATGGCAACATGATCATACATTTATGAGTTTATGGCAAGGTAATGTAAGGCTAAGTGAGCACAAGGCCGAAGAGTATACATTGTCAACACCAAAGTTGTTACAAATTAGTACGCATTACTCGCGCCTTACTTTTTTAGTATGAATTTCTAGGCTGTGATGAACGGTCACTATAATCTACTGTTGATTGTTAGGGCGGATGCGGAGGTGGGTTTTCCACAACATTTATTTTAATTTAAACCTTGGTTAGCAACCACTTGGTAGAATTATGAAAAATATATATTTTTTTATATTTTATATACGTACTGTATATATATAGTAATTTCGTTGTATTCATAACTTTTACTCGGTCACAGCCTTAATTTGTTTACGAATGTCTTCGTACTTGTTCTTATTAAAGTTACCAAAACACAAATATTCTAACGTAATACATGTTATGTTTTTTAAAACACTTGAACATTGACGAATTATTATTTAATGTTCCACGTTACAACTAAGCACATGTTTTTTTTTCATTTAGTCCATCAATAAAAACAATCAGTTGATACATTAAATACGTTCACCGTTTCTTGTAACACCAATGATAAATAACCCTAATAACTTAGTCCATATTATGTAAGATTAGTGTTACATATCAAATTAGTTTATGTTTTTAATAAGTTTATACAGGCAAATATATATTCATGTAATTTATGAAAAAAATATATTTTTATAATTTAAAACAGTTTGTCAAATTTTTAATAGCTTGTCATAAACATATAATTCATCCAGCTTCTGATTATTTCTTTAAATTAAATATATAATTAAAAATATTTTGTTTAACAACCCACCATTGTTACATTTCTTCGATGCAAACATATTTTATTTGATTAAACAATTCTTATCATTGGCATTGCTCGCGTGCCAAGCACTAATTTAATAAATCACTCTCTGGTGAACATTAGTTTATGACTTTGCGGGCATTAATGTGTAGGAAATTTTTAAACTGCTGCCATCAGCCGTCCAGGGTTCGCTTTTCAAACCACATGAACAATGAAGCCTTATCCAACTGTACCATGGGGATGGTACAGTTGGATAAGGCTTCATTGTTCATGTGGTTTGAAGAGCGAACCCTGGACAGCTGAGGGCAACAATTTAAAAATTTCCTTCACATCAATGCCCGTAAAGTGATAAAGCACCAACTTGTTTCATGTATTATCGCCCAAGAAATAAGAGTTCCGTTAAGGTGAAAAATATTTTTTAAATTGTTCAACCAGATTTATAGTACAACATACTGTAAATAATTATATTTTATGTATTACAATAACCAATATAATAACTTAACAGTTAAATGGAATTCTTATTTATGTTGTGTTAGTACAGTAGCTAATATTGTTAATGCTAATGTTGATACATTTAAATGTTTCGGGCAATGAATGTTCACATGCAAACGTGCAATGTTAAAGGAAGTAATGTTCTGAATGCACATGTATCAGGTGTTCTAAAAACAACCAATATATTGTATGAGTTAGGTTTATTTTAGATTGAATTAAAGTTTAATGGAATGACAAAATGAATACACTGACCTGCATATAAAGTACCAATGTAACTAATTCTAATTTACAAATAAGTTTGAAAATACTCCTCAATTATTAAATTTAAAATTTCAATTGCGCTGAACCGTTAACATTTTTTTTTGGTTGATTATACATGACAATAAATCATAAGCCTTTTCTTACCCATGTAAGGTTTTGTTAATTATTTACATCAAAACTAAAGTCTGCTTAAAGTTAATTAAATTAAAATTTAAATTAAATTAAATTAAACTAAATTTTAATTTTAATTGATTGTTAATTATTTACATCAAAACTAAACTCTTCTTAAAGTTAATTAAAGTTAATTAAAATTAAATTAAATTAAACTAAATTTTACTTTTAATTGATTGTTAATTATTTACATCAAAACTAAACTCTTCTTAAAGTTAATTAAAGTTAATTGAAATTAAATTAAATTAAACTAAACTAAATTTTAATTTTAATTAATTGTTAATTATTTACATCAAAACTAAACTCTGCTTAAAGTTAATACTGAAAACGATCCTTATTGTATGTGTATTGCACCGTTATTTAGGCAACAAAATAATATTATTATTAAATTGAAATGTAAACCCTTTTCGGTTTTATGGTTAAGAAAAAATAACTCAAACTACAAAAAAACATTAGATTAATCTATAGAACATTGAGTAACATTATACAGTAAATAGCTACAATAAATATATTGCATAAAGTTTTAACATTTACAATTACTCCAAACTGTGCTACTATTGAGTTTGAACACACGCATTGTAGAAAAAGTTATTGAAAACAATTATATAATATAACATTTGTAATTTCAAATTCAGGAAATGTGTTCGTATATAAACACACATGTGTAGCTTTCGTAAGCAGGTTCTTGATAAAAAGTTGTCCATGGCTGCTTAGTTGCTTTATTGTATTTGGTTAGTTTTGTGTACCATTCTGTTTTCAGCTTGTTTATGACGTTGGTGAGTGCCATTAACTCCTGTTTGATAGTAAAACATATAAACATTCATGTGTGTATTTATATACCCATACACAAATACACACACACATACACACAGACAAACATTTAAAATAGGCAATGTTAAATCGGCAAAAAAAAACAAAAAAAAACACTAAAAGAAATAAACTAAAACTAATAAACTACCAATAATAAACTACCAATAATAATGATTTTGCGCGTATTAATGTGAATTTTTTTTTAAACTACTGCCCTCAGCCGTCCAGGGTTGGCTCTTCAAACCACATGAGCAATGTGGTTTGAAGAGCGAACCCTGGACAGCTGAGGGCAGTAGTTTAAAGTTTATTTCACAGTAATGGCTGCAAAGTCATAAACTAGTGTTCACCAGAGAGTGATATATCATTATTACCAATAACAAACTAAAAATAATATAATAAACTAAAAATAATATAATAAACTAAAAATAATATAAGATAAATTTATTAATAAACTACCGGAAACTAACACACTTTTTGATTTGATTAATAATGAACTAAATCAATATTCAAAACATATATTTTCTAACACAAGTGTACATCATCCAGGAACTGTTAAAATAAATTCACTACAGTTAGACTAAATTTGTTCCATAACTTTTTCGTTAAGTCCGAAAATGCAGAAAATCACTTGAGCAAAATGTAGCAACAAAGAATTATTGATGGGCTCCTCCACACAAAGATTGGTTTCATTGAGGTACTTCATTCTTACCGAGTATGATCTCATCCAATGACGTCATGACGCCTATGCAGGTTCAGGGATAGCAAATATTTTGGATTGATTTTCAATTTTATGTTTTGCTGTTTATGGCTATTATTTTTTTCTTTGAATTATCACGGTTTTGAGTTTTCATATAGTTCAAGTTAAATTGCTTATTTGTATGTGATCAATGAACTTTATCTTTAATACAGTTTAATATTTTTTTTAATTCCTCAATATAGTCTTGTTTTTATAAATGTGAGTTATTTGGACTTATGTTAGTTTACGTTTAAATAAAAATAACACAACAAAGTTGAACGCATAACGTATAAAGTTTTGAAAAAAAGTTGTAAACATAAATTTTCTACTTGAAATGCTATTTTTTTATTCGTTATATTTAAATTACATTTAAAAGAAAGTAACACAAAACCTGAATTCAAAATATAAATATAAATATAAATTATAAATATAAATATAAATATAAACGATAAATTGAAGAAATATAGAAAAACATTTTTTCAATACTTTTGTAGGATAAATGTTTTTTAAGCGATGCAAACCATATCCTCATTTTATACAGAGTAAATAATACATTTTATACATTTTATACAGAGTAAGTAACTTAGTTACAGCAACATTTTTTTAAAGTTTCACTCGTCATATATTTAGGTCTTCCCCATGGGGTGATTTTTTACCTCTAAACTAATCATGTTAATGAAAATTTTTAATATAAAAAAATATATAGGTAAAAAATAATTTAACAAAATTAAATGTTTGTTTTTATATAAAAACTTAATTGCAAACTAACATTCTGGAAAAAAACGGTAACCGGCAATTACAAACCAATTTATTAACGTTAATATAAAAACTTTGAATAAACATTTGTTTCTTCCTCATGATATTTCGTGAAACAAAATCAAATATAATTCATAAGTATCTAGAATTTTGACTTCCAAAAAAACTTTCGAAAAGGTGCCTCACGACAAACAGTAGAAGTGTGTGTAATTAGAGGAAAATTATATTATTGGATAAAAGCTTATCTACAATACAGATCTCAAAGAGTGGCATTAGTGGAAAAATTTTCTAACTGCACAACTGTTCGTAATGGAATGTCACAAGGTTATGTAATGGGACCTATAATTTGTCTTATACATAAATGACATTACGGATGATATGATGATGATGATGTGAAAATTTTTGCAGATGATACAGTAGAATCAGAAAAGCCAAAGATCCTAATGGCTCATGTGGATCTCATCAAACACAGGAAAATTTGGACAAAATAAATAAATGGACAACACAGTAGGGAATGACTTTCATGCCAATAAATACAAGGCATGCACATTGGGTGCCACTCAGTGATCACGCTTATTTCATGAGAGATGGAATAAGAACCCCTGAACAACAAGGTGTCGATTCTGAAAAGTACCTGAGTATCAAAACTCGCAGAATCTTGAGTTGGTCTAGCCAATGCAAAAGAGCAGATGGGAGATCAACATGGGTCAAGAGAGAACTTAACAATACCATTAAATACCATGGATAACGAAATACCATTAAATACCATGGATAACGAAATACCATTAAATACCATGGATAACGAAATACCATTAAATACCATGAATAACGAAATATTCATCAAAGTATATCCATCCTATGTGTATGGTGGTGTCTATTCAAGCATAGTCGATGCTTCACCATATATATTTGCCTACTGTAAGTAGTCCAAAGAAGGGCTACAAAATTAGTGAGAAGTCTGGCCCACTTGTCATATGAAGACAGACTCAAGGAACTTCACATTTACTCTCTGAAAAAAGAAGACAACGAAGGGATTTGATTGTAAGTTTAAGATTGTGAAAAGCTTCAGTGGGCTTTTTTTAGAATGGCTGGACACAATAGCACAAGAGGCCACAGATACAAAGTATATAAACCACAAGCCAGGCTAAGAACTAGATCTTTGTTTTTCATAAATAGACTTGCCAATGCTTGCAATTCACTTGATGGTAATATAATTGAGACAATAAGTATTGAAACTTTAAAAAAGACTTGATAAAGATTGCACCAGGTATGGAAATTGATACTTAACGAGGGAAACCTAACTATTAACCCAATAATATTGTAACTTTAGTTGTAAGCTCAATCATATCTACAACTATAGGTTGATAAATTGTAGTTTTAAATGTATGAAGTTTACTGTTCTACAAGCATTTCGGTTACATTTGTTTTCTACCATGTGGCGCATGAATAGTTTGTCATAAGAACTTCTTTTTTTCTTTTTCTGCAGCTTATTCCCATGTTTATTTGGGGGTCACTGGTCCTTGCCTGTCGCTGGCACATTCTTCTCGTAAACCTTTTTCTTGCAGATCTTTCCATATCCTATCTTTCCACCTAGGTTTTGCTCTCCCTTTCCTTCTATGACCTTCCATGACGTACTCCAAAATATTAACTTTTTTACTTGATTAAAACTAAATTAACATAAATTTTTGAGAAAATATTCAGTCTTAAGTCAAAAATTCTGGACACTTAATTTATTTTGTTCACAATTTAATTATTTCACTTTTGCTTTCAAATTGCTTGCTGGACAACTATCCATATAGGCCGTAGTTTTCTTTACACTGTCATGTGTTTATTGTGAATCTCGAGTGAAGCGAAGCATTCATTATACTGGCCACTATTATGTTGTCATTGAAAGTGGTTTTTGTTGAGCGTGCCATAGGCAAAGGTCTATAAGGTGTTCCTTTTTCGTCATACCCAAAATACCCAAATTTGTTCAATTTTTTGTTTGTTTATCTGAAAGTATCATCTCTGTCTCAAATGAACAGTTATCAAGTGCACATTAAAACTTTGCAAGTGATATGTTTTGATAAACCATAGAATTATTGAGATATAAGAATTTTTTTGGGAAAAAATATGTGGAACTCGTGATGTTTCCTTATTCAAGTAAATCATTCAAGTTTTTGGCTTGCTGACTTACAGAAAACATTTCCATGGCAAAAAATAAACAATATTTTGTTTATTGTTTATTATTACACGCAAGACATTGGTGACCGTGGTCATCTGGTTGTTTTTTGTTTATTATTGCACGCAAGACATTGGTGACCGCGGTCATCTGGTTGTTTATTGTTTATTATTACACGCAAGACATTGGTGACCGCGGTCATCTGGTTGTTTTTGCAGACGAGTTCTCCAATGTAAGTTGAACGACGATACAAAAACATTCAGAATGTGCATAAATTTTTTATTTTTTTGAAGTAATTTATGACTCAATAAACACAAAATTGCTTAACACTGCTGACCGACGAGAACAATGACTAATGGACTCCACATATGATCTGCAAGAGACCAAAAGTATTAAATTGCAGAAAAGGATGTTTTTAGTTTAAAAATATAGTTAATTTTAAACATTCCAATGTTTCGAAAATAAAAAGACAAAGATTTAAACTTTCAGGAATAGTTTTTCATTTTTAAGATTTTTAAGGTTTTTCTTTGAAAAATTTTCTTTAGTCTTAAAATGATTTCCTTCCATTCAAAAGCAAATGAGTTTTAGTTATTATCATATTTTAATTTTTTAACCTTTTTCATTATATAATTTATGACTGTATTGGTATAAAAATGTGCATTCACCATCTGTGGCACAAGTATCTGAAATTTCAAATCGAAAAAAATGAGAATAATGAAGTTATTGATTTTCTTGTTATACATTTCATACTGTGGAAATATGAGTATACCATTGATTTTCACA
The DNA here is from genome assembly GCA_031471125.1 of Archaeomysis grebnitzkii. Lineage (NCBI taxonomy): Eukaryota > Metazoa > Arthropoda > Malacostraca > Mysida > Mysidae > Archaeomysis > Archaeomysis grebnitzkii. The sequence goes on along the minus strand of JARUHE010129663.1, from coordinate 4,608 downwards.
ATATGGAATTTACAACAAAAAATAAGAATTTATAACTTCATTGTTCTTATTTTTCTATTTGAAAAATGTCCGTACTTGTGCCACCATTGGAGGACGAGTACGGATATTTTCCAATGGTAATTTGCAATTGCAATGGTACAGTATACACACACATTCGTGCATTTTATTATACACATTTTACACCTCACACATTTACTTGAAAAACTCATATTTTAATGATTAGTTTTGTTAATCCAATGAATTTTCTTCTTTTCAGATTTATCCTAATTTGCTCAAGAGTAACATGAAAACCTAAAAAAAAACTTTTTCGCTTCTTTTAAACTATTTGAAAATATTAAATATAATTTGTTGAATGAATTAAGATGTTTTATCAGAAAATTATTTTAACAAAACACAAGTGAATGAAAATGTTTGTAAATAGATATTAATATAGTTTTATGAATAAACGTGTTAATGTATATAGAAACATAAATTATATATTTTTGTTGATATATAATATATAAAGTTTATATTGAAAAAGTCTATAGATTAAATTATTTTAAAACATTATATCTAATTTTAAAACTACGATAGAACAAATCGACTTTAGTGCAGTGATTTACTTTAAGATTTCGACTGAAGATTAATGAAGGCAATACTCCACTTCAAAAGGTAAGTTCATTAATATTTTGGTCATCGTTATGTAGGCCTACACTTTTTTATCAAAACATTTATTATTAAAGATGCATGATCAGTCGTGTAAAACAATATCGTTGGCATTTTCATACATGCTGAATGTTTTCCTTTGAGTTAAGGTAAGGAATTTCTTCATCTGTCACCCTAAAGAAAACGATGTGACAAATATATAAATTTTACGCCCGGTTATTTTATAGGAATAATCATGCATCCTTGATGAAATATGATTGAAGCAAAAATTACACAAGCAAGCTATTCATATTTTAGAAATGAATACAAAAAACATTTACCAAACTTGAATTTTTCAAAATACAAGTTTTTAAGATACAACAGAATAAATTTGTTATGAACTTTTATGAACGTTTTCGAAATGTTGAGTTTATAGCATAAACATAATTAAATTTTGAATGTTATATGAACAAATAATATATATAATTTTTTTAAAACTTTGTAATAGATTGAAAGTGGATTTAAAAAAAAAAATATGATATAAAATCTTGAATTATAAATTATGAATCTTGAATTATGAATTATGAATCTTGAAATATGATGTAAAATCTTGAATTATGTTTTGTATTTGTTGATAAATAATTTGTTCTTATTTAACGGCCGGTTTCTTTTTTAAATTGTGATTCTGATATTTCTATTTACTGACGAAAACAATACATGTATAAATATTTAAAGCCACAAAAGTAATGCATGCATAAATTTAATACCACAAAAGTAATGCATGCATAAATTTAATGCCACAAAAGTAATGCATGCATAAATTTAATACCACAAAAATAATGCATAAATTTAATGCCACAAAAAGTAATGCATGCATAAATTTAATGCCACAAAAGTAATGCATGCATAAATTTAATACCACAAAAATAATGCATGCATAAATTTAATGCCACGAAAATTATGCATGCATATATTTAATGCCACAAAAACAATGCATGCATACATTAATGCCACAGAAATAATTCATACATATATTTAATGCCGCAAAAATAATGCATGCATACATTAATGCCACAAAAATAATGCATGCATATATTTAATGTCACAAAAATAATGCATGCATATATTTAATGCCACAAAAATAATGCATACGTATATTTAATGCCGCAAAAATAATGCATGCATACATTAATGCCACAAAAATAATGCATGCATATATTTAATGCCACAAAAATAATGCATGCATATATTTAATGCCACAAAAATAATGCATGTATATATTTAATGCCACAAGAAAACGGTGCTTGCACTTATTTAATGCATTAATAGAGTAAATTACGATAGAATTTGTCGCGAATTTTAATCTTATGTTTTAAATGTAAGTCTCAAACAAATTGAATTAAATTTGTAAATATAAAAGATTCAATGAAAATGATTTTACATTTTTGTCATCAGAAAAAAATACTAATTCTTATGTTCGGTATTTTAATTTATTTTTATACTATACAGTAAAACTCCTGAAACGTAGGATATGAAAAAGGAGAAAGTTCTTTAAACGTAGAATCATAAAACGGATAAATCCTAAAACGTCCACATCATTTATATGTATACAAAGAAAACGTAACACCAACGATGACAATGACAAAGCGTTATGCTTGAAATGAAGATTTTTCCTATAACGTATACAAGATGTTGGTCTACGTTTTAGGAGTTTTACTCTACCTATCGCTCAAGAAATAAATGTCCTCGTCAACTTAAAACTCATTTCAAATATACAGTTTTAAATTACTCAAACAGCTATAAAAACAACAATAATGCAATAAAAGTGTTTTGCTTATTTATGTTTTAATGTTTTACAATAATCAATCAAATAATTTAAAACTGCATATTTGCATAATTATTCAGTTGATGGGGACTGTTATTTTTATGGCAATAGTACACACGCAAGGTAAACATAAACGTGACTTGTAATGTACTTGAGTATGCATGCAGATATGCATACAGGCTACTAAATTTTAGATGCATTAATGTATATAATACAATCGTTAAGAAACCAGCAACATTAAATTAGCGAGATTAATATCAAAGTTTTGAATCGAGAATACAATTTAAGAAATTTTTGATCATTAATCTTTGGATTACATTTTTCTTTTATTTGTTTTGAAAGATTTTTGTGTTATTTTCATTCTTGTAATTTCATGTAATTTTTGTTTTATTTTTGAGAAATTTGTGTGTTCTTTCATGTAATTGTTTGCCAATTTATATTCTTAAAAATGTGTGATAGTTTAATTTGATCGTTCTCCATACCCAAACCATAGCAGACTGAAAAACAACCATTCCCGACCCAACGTCTGCATAATAAAATCATAAACAAACAATGACCAAATCATAACCAAACCATAACCAAATCATAACCAAACCATAACCAAATCATAACCAAATCATACCGAACCATAGCAGAATCAATTTGTTCTTCTACCACAGCGTTTTAATACGAGACCACTGTTTGTATGGCGTTTCATAACCATAACCACACACATCAGAACCATCCCAAGGAATTATCACCAAAACTCGTCTCCCAATCTCTAATACATTGAACAAAGAAGTAAAAGCCAGCTATGGGAATCCAACGAAGTCACGTGGTTATTGATCTCTGGTCACGTGATCTAGAATTTATCTTCAACATTTTATGTTTTTTCTCCACCTCCTTTCTTGCTTTCTTGTCCACCTTCTTTCTTGCTTTCTTGCTTAGCTGGCAGATTCTCCTTGTGTGGGGAGGGTGGTGAGATTTGGGTGTCTGGGTAGTTGAGTGAATATATGGGTGCAAAAAACTTAATGGGTGCGGGTGTGTGTGTGTTTGAATGTATTTGAATGTATTTTAGTATGTGTATGGATGTTTTGAGTATACGTTTGTTTGAGTGTTTTGAGTGTATGTATTTTAGTATGTGTATGGTTGCTTTGAGTATACGTTTGCTTGAGTGTTTTGAGTGTATGTACTTTAGTATATGAATGGATGCTTTGAGTATACGTTTGCTTGAGTGTTTTGAGTGTATGTATTTTAGTATGTGTATGGATGCTTTGAGTATACATTTGCTTGAGTGTTTTGAGTGTATGGATGTTTTGAGTATACGTTTGTTTGAGTGTTTTGAGTGTATGTATTTTAGTGTGTGTAAGGATGTTTTGGGTATACGTTTGTTTGAGTGTTTTGAGCGTATGTATTTTAGTATATGTATGGATGTTTTGGGTTTGTATGAATGTTTTAAGTATATGGGTGTTTTAATATAGGTGTCTGAGTGTTTTGCGTATATAGGTATGGGTGTGTACACGTGTTTTAAGTGTATGGCTGTTTTTAGTATAGGTGTATGGGTGTTTTGCGTATATAGATATGGGTGTGTACGAGTGCTTTAAGTATATGTGTGTTTTGCGTATATACTGTAGGTATGGGTGTGTATGAGTGTTTTTAGTGTATGTGTACACTGAAAACATGTGACTAACTTTTTAAGTCGAAGTTAGTCATAATTTAGTCAAATAATAGTCTTAAAGTAGTCATATTAAAAAATTAGTCATTTTGATGATGTCAAAACTCTTAAATAGGCCTAGTGACTAACATTTTTGAACACTGTTCATTCCATGTAATTTATTTCAATTATGTGTTTTTATTAATATGCATGTTTGTTTTAAAACTTACTTTGCAAATAACTTGAACACAATGAAATATAAATATTTTCGTTGTGAGAAATTGAAAAAACATTGTCTGGCATGGCAGTTCCATGAAACCATTGCATTGCATAAAACTTAAAATGCCTTATTTATTAGCGTATAACATAAGCACAATTCCTGTCCTTTCATGTTCATTGAAAAAGTTAGCCTATAGCCTAAAACAAATTATAACAAATAAATTGTTTATTTTTTTTAAATACAATACAATTCTATCATGCCTTATCAGTAAATATAAAAAGAAAATAAATAGAATAGTAGAATTGA
>JARUHE010129553.1:0-14514 GCA_031471125.1 Archaeomysis grebnitzkii | reverse complement strand
GAACATTTATTATACCAAACAGTATTGAAGTTAACATTGAACGCAACTAATGAACATTTATTATACCAAACAGTATTGAAGTTAACATTGAACGCAACTAATGAACATTTATTATACCAAACAGTATTTAAGCTAACATTGAACGCAACTAAGCCTTTCAAAAATAGGTCTGGCAGTGACGCTTCATTCAACGCAGACAAACTGTCATGGAACGACATTGAATGTCATTCAATCACGTTGAAGTATTTTGGCCTCAGAAAAGCAACCATCGTTTTAAAAATGACTAAGATAGTCTGAGTTTTCTGGCTTTTGCAAAATATATTAAATTATATCCTTATCATGTCGTGCAGGTAAACTTTTAAGTGAGTATTTTAGCTGTAATTGTGATGCTAGGAATTTAATTTTGTTACCTATGGCGATGCATTGTTCTACCTGTCTTATGTTGACGGAGCCCAATTGGTGCCACGTAGTCTGTTGGCGACTTTGAAAGCTATGTACGCTACATTGGTTCATTCCATCAACACTACCCGCCTTTGCTTATATATATTTTTTATACACTATGATGTATAATGAGGGATGTTTGGCCGAGTGGATACGAACGCTGCCAAGAGATTAATGCTGTGTAAGCAAATCTCATTGTCATCGATTCGAGTCCGCTCTAAGGCTATTTAATTGGGATTTGAACGTGGCTGTATTCCCTTAAAATTGCATATGCTAAGCTTACTCCAGCTTAAAGGACGCGCCATATATCGGCTACATATACTTAGGGTACATATCAATTGATGTGGGTAGTAATATTAATGTTAATTGATATGAAAAGCGGGACATAGACTGGTTAAGTTTGATTAGACCCGCTAATAAAAGCATCAAATATTATTATTTAAACATTATCTCTTATGGGTGTGTGGCTTACTGCTTGATTAATGGGAAGAGGGGTTAGATAGAGACTAGTTTGGGTGCGTCTTTATGTTATGTAGCCGACATATGGCGCGTCCTTTAAGCTGGGGTAAGCATATCATATTAAATTTTAAGGGAATACAGCCACGTTCAAATCCCAATTAAATATATATATTAAATTATATATTAAGAGTACTACATTTAAACACGACTGACATATGTGGGATACACAATCACCATAATGGGTTATATGAATTTTTTCGTACATAAGCAAATCAAAACTATGCTGTTTTATTCCTGAACAAAAAACATACAGACAGAAGCACATAAATTAGCTTTATATTCGCTCATCACTTACAAAACAATAATCAAACCCATAATCGAATACACAAACCCCATCTGGTTCCCAATAACATCGGCCGCAAAACTCAACAGGCTCCAAACAACACAAAACACAACATTCAGAACAGTCACAATCTGCATACTGGACACCAATACACAACACTTGCACGAAGAAACCAAAACCAGCTCCATCTAATCACACCTACAACTACACGCCCCCCAACTAAGACAAATATACAGATTGCCCAACATCCAGACCACTCACACAACAGCCAACAAATCCCAGACACATGACAGAAACAATATTGAAAAATAACAATAACTTTATTCCCAACAAAGACACGACACCAAAACAGTCAGCATACCAAACAATAAAACAACACATACTAACGAAACACACAAACGCAACGCCAGAGTGTCAAACAAAATACTAAACAGAACAGCACCTGGCATAATCAATAGCACTCCCACACAACAATGCAGAACACTGGCACAGCTTAGAACACACACAACACACTTGAATCGTGCTCACGAACAGCTCTTAGTCTGGTTCCAAGACGTTTTTTACGTGGCTAATGCACTATTCTTTCATAACTTGAAAATCAAAACAAAGACCTGTGACAATGTTCTCTAACAAATTAATTATATCCGCTGCACCCCTCATTACCCATAACTGTTTTATATCCAAGTTTCAGTTTTTGTTCTGACTATTCGAGCACTCACATAATTTCTTTGGACCTTCCTTTTCCATTCTAGCTGATGTTCCTTTATAATAAATCCCTTTGGTAGGATAGCCTAATGTATTTGACTTAAATGTTGTTTAGTCTCATAACATTGTGTATGTCTTATACTTGCATTTCTGCAGTATTTGAAATATTTTTTTTTATTGTATATAGCATTGAATACCAGTGGTTGATAGATACCGTGCTTTATTCATGGCTGCTGTGCTAGTTTTGTATTGTTTACATTTTGTCAGGGCATCAGTTGGCAATTATGGTCTCATTATCTAGTGATGATGAATTGGAGTATAGTGAGTTTAGTTCAGTAAAAGACTGATTTAAGTGATAAAAATACGCAATAGAAATATGGATTTGGATGTGCATGGGTGATCATTTTTAGACAATACAATTTAAGAAGATAAAAAGTAGATGAATAACGTGATATTTTGTGTATTTATGAGAAAGATTCCAAGTACGAAAAAGTTCAAGAGACAGATGACATTTATTCAGAATGTTCAACCTTTGGAATATTGCTGTAACATTCTGTAATCCATTTGTACTTATATATATCTAAAATTTACATTATGTTTCTACTCTTATTATAACAGTATTCTTTTATATGGATATGACATTATATAATAATAATCCAATTTTATTAATCGTTGGAGAAAATGTAAGCCTAATGTATATGATAAATGATTCACATCAAGTACACGTAAATATATGTATGACATAGTGTTCTTATTATGTAAAACATTTATAAAATAATAAAATTATGTAAAATCCATTTGTCTAAAACGAGAAACACAAATAAAATTGGAAAGTAATAAATTTCGTTTTGTATCATGGAGGCATTACCGCAACCTCGTACTGAAGGGGTTGATTTCGCATGGCTACTTTTTTCATGAAGACGCATCAAGTGGTTGTAGCGAGCCATGTTGACTTTTCTTATTTCAATATTTTTCCTTTTAATGTATGTATGAATACTCTTAGTCCTTAGCATCATAAAAAAAAGCAATTAAATAGAGGGACACAAGTTATATTGAAGAAAATTTGACATATTATAATTTGTTTATAAGTTGCCTAATGCTACTAATCTGTATATTAATGAATGGGCAGTATTGGACTTTTGGTGAACAAATTTCTTTTGCACCCAGCATTGAATTTTCATCTTTTGTTTTTCGTACTTATAATACAACTTAATGTAAACACATTGAGAGCTTGACAAATAAGCGCCTCTTGTGGTATCTTCACACAAATCTATTGAACTTGATGCCCGTTACCAATCCGTTAATATAGAGATCCGTGCCTAATGCCATGCGTGATGTTTTATCTATATCTGATGGTGTGAAAAACAGAAAAATTAATATTTGTAAATATTTTTGAAACCAATAGTTTTACTTAGTAGATTCAGAGGTATTGGTGTAACCACATGTGAATATTACACATATATTTTTCTTAAAACCTGCATTCCAATATTAAGTGGGAGAGGATAGGTGGTTAGTAGTGTATTTATATGACAATAATATGTATAGCTCCCTTCAGTCAGTAATGGCCCACATCATGCTTTATAGTCACTTGACTTCAATTAAAATGACCAAACTATAAGTAGAAGGAAAACCAACATATATTGACAAAAACCTATCATTCAATTTCATTAAATTGAAAAATCGTATGAATAGATATATTTTTAATGTTTTTTTGTATTAAAAAAGACAAGCCAATGATTTTATTTCAACGGGTAACCAATTCCACAATCTACGTACATCTGCAGAAAAACGCAAATCTCTCATTTGTTCTGAGAGTAGCAAGGGCGTAAGGGTTGAGATTCCTTAAACCCATGCACTAGCTATACATTATATGGAAAAGACTGCATTATAAAAAAATTTACCTACATACGTCAAACACCAGAGGACCGTGGTGAATAAGGTCTTGCATGTACACTTAATGACTGTTCATTTGAGAGATGGTGGCAGAGTGGATACGAACGTAGCTGTAGTCTCTTAAAATACCATGCTAAGCTTATCCCGCCTTAAAAAAGCACCATATGTTGGCTCCATATCCTTAAGGCACACATCAACTGATGTGAAGCACTGAGGAGTATTCATTGAATAGTGCCGGCACTATATAAAAACTGTAATTATTATTCATTTAAATGATAACTGTAAGGCAACAACAAAAATACATGGTTGTTTTATTTCAATATTTTAGATACAACTAAAACGCCGAAGACTTTGCTGCTGGCACAGTCAACACAAAACATAAGTGGGTTTCAAAACAAAGCAATCCGGTTTTGATTTATGAATATACACCACATGGTTCACAGAACGGTCATAGGCTATAAGAAAAATATAAGTCTCTGGGAGTGGGTAGGTTTGTTTGTAAAACGTTTAATGTAATCAGGACGGCAATGCTAATTCCAATTGGAATGTTTCTCTGTATATAACTCTTTCAAAAATTTTGAGTCTTTTCTACCTTTTTTTATCTTAAATAGCTATTTAGTACCATTTTTCCCATTTTCAATCTTCCATTTAAATGCCAAGTATGAGTTCAACATTTCTAAAAAAAACTTGATCACTTTTTTTTCAAGTATTTTTTTTTACACCAGAGATATTTTTTTTTTTCACTCATTCTTACCCAAAATTTATTTTCTTATCAGCACTTTGGAAAGTAAGCCCGGCTACTATTGCATACATCACAGTATCATATTTTTTAAAGGATTTTTCAATTTCAAATGTATTAAACTTTGATAAATGTAATAATTAGGTTGTTATCAAAACGTTCTTTTTATAACTAGACAGGATACATATTTCTTTATGAACTAATAGTGTTTGAAAAATAGTAGAAAAACATTAATATAATTTTATTTTTATTACAAAAGAAAATACAAAAGCATTTTAATGAACACAGATATTCAAATTTACAGATTATGTACATTATTTACATTGATTTGGCACTTGAAATCAAAACAAAATAAAATATGGCATTACAATTTACTGAACATCAACTGAAAGACTTTCTTCTAAAACAAAACTTAAGTTTTATAAATATCATTAACAAAAATATAGTTTTAAATAAAATTTATTTGATATATTAATTGGTCCGTAAGACCAGAATTATAATACAAATGTACAACATAAAAATTAATTAAAACTATAATGCCTCATTTGAATTGCCGTTATATAAAATGAATGCATTAATAATAACAGCAACCACGTCTTTAATAGTGAGCAAAAATTAAAAAGTCAAGTGTTAGTCATTGTTTTTAGTTCATAAGAAATATCAACTAAAATAAATTTAAAAATATTAGTCAAGCTACACATAAACAATTGTCTGTCTGTAAGAAGGAATTACCAGCTTATATATATTCTATCTCAAAAAGTTATATTATTATACTTACGATTAATAAGAAAATATTAATTTGGTAAATTCATCTTTTTATTAAAATACTTTACATTAAATATTAAATTTAATATCAAATAATTCATCTTCAACCTCTTAAATACCTTATGAGCACCATCTTACACAATCTTTAACCTAATATTTTTTTGTACTAAAAAATGTCATATCAATGTATGTCTGCAAAATGTATATAATGAGATCAATTAATTTCATCTACACTTATCACATAAAAATGCACCACATAAAAATAGAATTCAAAATATCTTTTATAACCAATTAATAAATATTTTAATAGCCAACAAAGAATACATAGATTTATTTCTAATACTGACATAGAACATACTGTATATACGATTCATATATTAAATAACTATACTTTAGGTTTAAATCGCAACATGTAGAAGTTACAGTCTGAGCAATATGTGGAAGGGGGACTAATGGATTTTTTACGGCAAAGATTACATGGGTTAATAGCCCCATTAGTGTTTTGTACTAATGAAGATTTTGGCAATTTTGCAGCTTTATTCACAGTTGAATATATCGCCGAAGGATCTAATGGTCCAGAATACTGAGTAATTGCTGAATTATTATTCTTTACCTGAGAATGATTGATGGGATTTTGGTTATAACTTTGTGGGTGACTTGGTATCATGTGAGTGTGTGTAGACTGGGAATTTTGAGGATGAGGATGAAGATTTGTTTGTGAAGGATGAGGTAATTGAGGAGATTGTGGATGAATGTGCATGTGATGTTGATTATGTGGATGAGCAGGATGTTGTTGTTGTTGTTGTTGCTGAGAATATTGGCCATAGGTATGATTAGGATGTTGATGGGGATGAGGAATTTGTTTTGCTTGTGGGTGGTTATGAAAATGAGTTGGCTGATTTACAGGGTGATGAGGGGAAGGTTGAGATGAGATAGGATGTGGAACTTTTTGATAAGGAGGATAAATTCTTTGCTGATTGTTTTCAGACGAATGAGAATGAGACATCCCAAGGTTACTGTTCTGTCTACTCATCATTCCAGGCTGTTGAATAGATTGTGGTTGGTTATAAGAGACGTTAAGTGGTGCATTCTGTTTATGTAAACTACTACTTGAATTTTGTCTGTTTAGAGGCAATTGGTGGTGATGGGAATTATACTGAGGTTTAGACATAGGAAGGTTACCAGGTATTAAATGAGGCATCTGGTTAGCATGGAGTCCGTTCGGCAATGCTCTGCTCACAGCTGGTGATGGATGACCTGCCATACTATTAGTTGGAGCTTGACTATTGATGTGAGCAGTTATGCTGGGTGGTGGTTGATAAGGTGGTGGCATCCTTACTAAATTTGGTGCAGGCAATGTTTGGTAAGAATTATTTGGGTTCTGATTTGTAGATTGTGATGTTGATGGATGATAATGATGATGAACTCCTGAAGGTTGATGGGACTGAGTTACTTGGTATGCATTCGCATTCTGGTTTTGTGGACTGGGCTGAGGTGTTGGAACTCTGGATTGTTTTTGTATGCCATCTGGAACATCTTCAGATGTATTTAAAGATGATGTCATGGCAGATTTTAAAACTCGTTCTAAAATAGGATTTGGTATGTATGAATCTTCTTCTTCGTCCTCTGCCGTTGCTACCAAAACAACTTGATCACAAAATGTGACACTCTTCTTTGTTTTCTTTTTCTTTAATATTTCACTTGTGGTAGTGTCGGTGCTTGAGTTTAAATCAATTTCATATCTAATGGACTCTTTATTACCACTATGAATGTTATCAGAATCATTTCTTCCTCTGAAATTTCCATTATGGAGTCTGGTTTCATGTCCACTAAGAGAGGGAAACTGAAGTGAATTACATTGTGTATATTCTCGGGTGAAAATATCTGTACTCAATGTTGCTTTAGTATCAACTAAACTTGTTTTTGAAGTATTCATGCAGCTATCAACTACATCTTCACCTTCATTCGCATTAGTTGTTTGTGAAAAGTTTGTTTGCTCAAACTTAGATGTTAAATTATGGACTGAATTATCATTACTAACATTGAAGTCTCCTTCTTTCTTCTTCTTAAAGGCTGCTTGTTTTGCCTGTAATTCTTGTAGCCAGTTATCTTCAGATTTTGTACTAGTTGGTTTTATTTTATCCTCAAACTTTACTTTACTAGATTCTTGGCTCTCAATGATCTGTTGGCGCTTTTGTTGAAGCTGAACCAGCAAACTTGAGTTAGAATCCTTGGATGACATTTTTGATTGAAGTTGTAGCAAAAGCCCTCTGCTTTTCAAATCTTCCACTGCCTCCTCCAAAGGAGGAGGGGGAGGAGGGAAGTCTTCACTACTCTGCCTTGAATGAGACACAAAATGAGAATCTGGCCAAGGAGGTAGAGGTCCATTGGTGGTTGTAGGCATATCTTGCCGTTTCATATTCTGCTGAGATTGGGCTTCTTGATGCACATCAGCATGAATGGTTATTTGAGTTGGCGTGCTTGGTGGTTGGTATTCTTGCTTTGCAGACTGTTCTTGGTGGTATCCATTATAATATTGGGAATTATATGGCAAAGAATGGTGTTGAAAGTTTTCATACTGATTAGATAAGTTTGTTTTGTATTGCAATGAATGTGCCTCAGGAGTGTAAGATCTAGGGGGCAATGCAGGAGGTTCTTCCATATTTTGTGGTAAGGGACATGGTGGTCTCTTTTCAATAGTCTTATTCTTTTTCTCTTCTTTCTTTAGTTTTTCTTCTCTCTTTTTCTCTTCTTTTTTGGATTTTTCATTTTTGTTTGACAGTTGAGATGTGGTTCTTTGTGGAATAGGTGGTGGCACCTTAGTTGCTGTCACACCTTTTCCCATACTGCCATGGAAACTTTTTCTCATCAGTTTACTCCTTTCCAAATTAGGATTGCTGTATTCTAAATGGCCTTCACTCAAGTACCCGGCCATGGCCTTTTCAGTTGAAGGTGTAGTTGGCCTGGAGAGACTTCTCACATCTAGATCATCAAATGCCTTTTGTTTTTCGTTTTCTTGACCTTCCCGTAAGTCGGGCATGCTTCTGTTCTTCCTTCTAATGAGGCCGCCCATCAGGAGCTTCCGCCTTATTTTGTGCTGCTTCTTCCCCACAGTTTTGTCGTCTTTGACCTCCACAATTGCATTCACATCTTCCTTCTCACTGTTCTTCCTGGAAGGACTTTTCTTGTTGCTGTGGTCACTTCCATAATCACTGTCTTCACTTCGCTTTCCACTTTTCTTCTCTTTACCAGACTTCTCTTTTGTTTTTTCAATGCCTTTCTTCTCTTTTATAGATAATGAACTTTCTATGTTCATATCAGATTCTTTTTTAGGCAATGACAACTTATCATTGGAAAGTTTTTTGCCTTTCTTCTTGGGTAAAGTAGCGTAGATCTCGATGTTGGTTTTCTCCAGCTTCTCGGCTGTCTTTTCTAGCATCTTGGCAGTGTCGCTGGCCTCCATCTGGTGAACCTGCGATCCGCTAGACGCATCTCGGGACCCTTGGCGACTGTGGTGTGCAGATCCCTCGCGAGATCCTTGCCGTGAAGCACGCGACTTCTGTGAGTCTCTAGATCCTTGTCTGCTGTGGTGTGGAGCATCTGCAATTATATCCTCCGGTTAAAATTTGTCATTTTACATTTTAAAATTGAACTGAATCTCTAATACGTGAATTATTATTTTTATTTTATTTCTATCAGCTTCGTTAATAAATAAAACATAGAAAACAAAAAGAGTCCTTTAAATTTATTATAAATACAAAAATTGACTCTGGTTAAACAAGTATATTTTTTCCTGAAATTTTAAGGTTATATAATGTTATAATTATAACTATTTTTATTGAAGTGCATAAGATGCATAAGAATGAAAATTACCTAATTTGTATTGCCCCTCCCATGCAGCAGTTTCCTCCTGGATGAGGATCCTTCTGTGCAGAGACCTTGCCCGCATCACGCATGTGTTGTGCTTCATCTGGGCAAAGGTCAGCGACTGAGTGTTGTTGTACGGAGCGTCCATGGCTGCTCTGCTCTTGGCTGCCGCCTCGTTGCACAGTTCCAATGCACCCTACAAACATTAACTCATTAGTGAACAAATTTACACTCATTTTATTCGAATAAAATCTCTTGTCAATAGGCCCATAGCAAATGAACACAAACAAATGTACTCTGTTTAATTAATATAAATCAAACAAAAGTAGAGATATTTAACAGCTATTCAGTGTTTTTTTATACTCATTCAACAACACTGGATAGCTTAGTTATTTAAGGAAGGGTTAAATATTTCTTACCCTAAGATTAGCAGCTTCCTCAAGAGCTTTTGCTTCTTCCAAAAGTGCATCAGCAGACCAACAAAGGGCTTCGCAATTATTTTCTTGAGCTGTAGCATCAGTGATAGTAGACATTGTGCTCACGCTGCTGTTATCTTGTTGGCCTGAGGATGTCTGTCCTGAAGCAGTGTCACTGGTTTGGATGCCTTCAGGAATTTGTTGAAGCTAGAAATAGAATGGAAAAGATATTAGGTAAAGTTCATTTTGTTTCAAAATTGTTATTTAGTTCACTTTTATTAAATTAAATTTGATTAATGATAAAAACATTGATTATTACCTGTAAATTGTGTTTAACATTTTGCTGAATTGGATAAGAATCATTGGAAGATAGAGAATAAGAATCGTATCCTGGATCATATTGGCCCATAGTATTGACTTGTTGTTGATGGGAAGCATTTTGCATCTGCTGCTGAGATTTGTTCTGATTTGCTGCATGATTAACTCCAATACCAAGATTGGCGTATTCAGGATGTTGATGCCTTTGAGGGTTCATCATCTGTGGTTGTTTGGAAGATGGCGATGGCGGAAGTCTTGATTTGTTCACCAAGTATGGGTAAGGATTTTCTAAAGATGTGGAGGATGATGAGGAAGCGCTGTTCCTGTCCCCACTCCAGTTTCCAGAATCCCTTCTTCTTGGAATATTGGCAGCATCTGGAATTTTCAAGGGATCCTTGTCAAAATGATCCAATGACGAATTGCTGTTCCTGTTGCCTTTTGTGTTGTAACTGCTACAGCTGACAGACCTTTGTCTGTCATTACTTTTGTCTCCATTTCTCACAAAATAAGATGCTTCATCAGAATCTATTCTGCCTCTTCCAACTATGTTGGTTTTATTAGGCAATATTCCATTTGTTTGTTTGATAGCCTCTATCTGTCTTTTGTACTTCGATGAACTTGTTCCAGACTCAAAAACTTCATCCATATTTTCATTATCTTGCGAATTATGAACACTCGAGTAATCTCTGCCTATGATTGGCACAGTAGCATCAATAATTTCAAGAGGTGTGTGAGCCCTGCTCAAATGTGGGGTTCCTTGTCCCTCTGTATTTTTGTTTAAGTCTTCAGTTTGCTTGTGACAATTACTGATGTTGGTCTGTCCAGTAACTTGAGTAATGGTAGTTGGTGCTGTTTCAATGGGCACTGGCATGCCATGTGGATTTGCATACAACAACAGTAAAGGTTGAAAATGGCCACGCCTGCACTTCTCAACAACTTGTTCCCAGTGTGGACCAATTTCACGAACTGTCGCGTCATCAAAGTATATCCAAACTCTGAGTTTGGTATGGAAGAAGAAGGTGGAATAATGTTTTCCGTAATAGGTAACAACACCAACCAACTGGTGATGAGTCATCTGGGCCCATCTGTCGTCCACCACACTTTGGAAGACGTCTCGAAGCCTCAACATCGTTCCAATGGTAGCAAAAACAGACATGATGTGGTCTAGGGAAGGCCTTTCTGAGTCCCACACAACGCCAATGGAAACTATTTCTGGTCGGTTCATCAATGTTCGGCAAATCTGGATTTTGGCACCGCAGGCACTCTGTAAAATTACCATTGTTAGTTTATTACTCCATTGATCACACTAAAATAAATAAGTGAGTTATAAAAAGTCATTAAATTTACTTCAAGTACATTTCATAAAATATCATTCCCATTGCGTTAGTTTAATATATCTATTATTCGCACTAAAACAAAAATATTTATAATTTAAAACTCATATTTTATAAAAGTTTGTTAAATTTATGTTATAATGATCTTTTATCAAATATGAAGTTAAGACAATAAACAATGAACTATGAATACTTACTGGGCAATCTCTGATATCTCCCATTCCACCAGCTTTTCTTAATAAATGTCCAAATTCAACAGAAGGTTGAATTTTTTGATCGTTTGCCAATTGTTTGGCTTGGCTTGTGAGAGCAGAAGCAGACACATAATGAACCATTTGAGTGAAGGGAAGTGGCTCAGACGTCGCTCCACAATCTCCACAAACACTTTGTTCCACGAGAGTCATGGCAAATCTTTGATGAGGAATGCAATGTCTGAAATTTGAATTTTAAGTATAACTATAAGAAAACAAAACAAAACAAACAAACAAACAAAAACATAAAAACACAACCGTAGTCATGTTATATCTTTCAAAATAATGAAAATAAGGTTGATTATAAATAAGTTGATGGAATATTCGATGCTTAAGAAATTCACGGATACTCCAGATTTTACTATGTATATTACCATTATTTCAACTTTTTTCGTGTGTTGGTTTTGTAGTTATAATGCTTTTAAATATTATTTTATATAGGTATTTTAAAGTTTATGAACGTAGAAATTAATGCTTGAAAAATTATTTTTAAGAACTTATTGAACTATAACAATAGAAGGTTGTTTACCTTGCATTACACATATCTTCAGCTTCTCCACTTGCAATGTGGAAATGAATCCTTAAGAGAATATTTTCGAAGCATTCTGCTGCATCGTCCATGAAACCAAGTTGGAACCTTTGCTGATTGTAGAACGTTTGAGCCAAAGCTCTTCTCAACGCATCGGGAGGTAACGCCGACTCGTGGCTGTACTGTAGTTGAGAAAACAATTCCTGAAAGAAAAATATTTGTTAATTGAATGAAACATAATTGTTAATTCAAATGAAAAACATTTGTTAATTAAATTAAAAATTAATTTTAATTAAAATGAAAAACATTTGTTAATTAAGCTGAAAAACATTTGTTAATTAAGCTGAAAAACATTTAATTAAATTAAAAACCTTTGTTAATTAAAATAGAAAATAATTTTTAACTAAAATGGAAACTATTTTTAAATTAAAGTCCAAACATGTTATCAACAAATAAACTGCACAATCAGTGAATTCTCGTAGTTAACGAATCAAATTTAAAGTGTTTGGAAATCTTTTTAAATTCTTATTTTATTGTTGTCAAACGGAAACGTTTAATCCCAGACAATCTGAATTTAATTTGTTATGTGAAGTAATAAAAAAAAATCGAATGTTTTATTTGAGAAAATAAAAATGGTAAAGATTAATTTATGAAGGGTGATTATTCCATATTAAAGCTGCTTTATTGAGGCATCACAGACCGCGTCTTTCCTTCGGTCCTTTGGAAGAGATTCGATTACAGGATCACCTCAACTTTTATGCTTCCTTCAATCCTGGATTAAGTCGGCTTTATTTCTAGCTTTATTTTTAGGCGTTGTTGTATTTGCATAAAAATACATTTATGAGATAATGTGTTATTCATAATTTAGGACTAGTTTTAGTTAAAAACCTTTTTTAACAATAATAACATATGTGGAAATAATTATAACAAACTGAAACAACTTTTCAAATATTTAGCTCATAAAAAATAAGACCAAGTATTA
Source organism: Archaeomysis grebnitzkii (assembly GCA_031471125.1). Taxonomy (NCBI): domain Eukaryota; kingdom Metazoa; phylum Arthropoda; class Malacostraca; order Mysida; family Mysidae; genus Archaeomysis; species Archaeomysis grebnitzkii. The sequence goes on along the minus strand of JARUHE010129553.1, from coordinate 1,472 downwards.
TATATTATAATGTCCTATTGAACGAAATAACTCATAGCTAAAATTTTATTTTCTTTGCGTCCATTGTGGTTGGAATCCCAGGTGTGGGATTAACAACCAGCCACCCATTCCAAAAACAGGAATGCCTGGAATTAGTTTTGGTTTCTAAGCTTTTAGGAATTTTGTTTTCATCTTAGGAAGGGTGTTTGGGGGAGGGGTTATTTTGTAAGGGGGAGGCGGAATGTACATTTTGTTTACCCTTGAAAGGACCAAAGTTTCTTCAAAGTTTCTTTTCATTTCAGAAGTCTTTGGAATTCAATGTCTTTATTCTACCAACGCATTATTCAGAAAAATTATCCAAACATTAGACAATTCGAATTCTCTTTTATTCTTCAATACACAAACATGAAGAATTATTCATGGACTATTCAAGAAACTAAATGATTTTTGAAGATTAATCATTTTGTGTTTTTGAAAGTTAATATTCTTACAAACATATTAAAAAACGTAAAAATGAAATATTACTTTTTATTGATGATATAATTATTTTGTTTATACTATACTTAATTTTTAATTGTAAAATATTTCATGAAAATTATAATATATTAAATAGTATAAATGTGGTTTATCAAAGTAGGATATAACAGTTAGATTTTTTAATTAAAATTTAATATCATAAAAAAGTGTATGATATAACAAATCCACAATATCAAGTTAAATTCAATTTCATAACAAAAAATTGTGTGATTTAAAAAATCCAAAACATCAATTCAACATTCTTGTTAGGAAAGATTTATTTTGTACAACTCTTTCAAGCAACGCTGGATATAAGAAATAATGTGTAATGTTTAGTAATTTATTGTAAACAATATTCGTATTGATAGTAAAGTTGAATATAATTTCTAACTTTGTTATACATCATTAGAATAAGTGAATGTTTCTTATTTTAGGTCTGTTTTAAGATGGGTAATTAGATTTTTTTTTTAATTTATTCCCATTATGTTTTTCACCAACCCAGATGCTACAGCACGTGTGAGTGCTTTTTATTATTGGGATAAAACGTCATCTGGGAGGCTGCATCTCCATCTCGAAGACTCAAAATTGCCAGAGTCAAGAACAAGCTGTTCACCGCTACCGCCATTTTGAGGACCAGGTTGCCAGACCGGTCTTGGAGTGAAACTTGTGAGGAAGGTACGGTAGAAACGGACTTGTAATGGGGTCCTCTAGGAGGAAAAGTACGGTAGAAATTGAATGTTTAAGGTGTTCTCTAGGAGGAAAATTTACCTGGAAACGCTTTGTATGAAAGAACTCTGATTGGCGAGAGAAATCGTTGGATAGATCTACACAATACATCGATAGTCTATAGAAACAACTTTTATAAATGAAAACAAGCTTTCAAATGAGAAACTCAGACGATATAAAAAAGGTTGTTTGTATACCTTATGTATAGGTCAATTTAAAATTTACTGTTTAAAATGTTTTTAAAAACCTCA
>JARUHE010129443.1:0-14515 GCA_031471125.1 Archaeomysis grebnitzkii | reverse complement strand
GCCACTGGGCTGTTAGGGGAATAAATAACATAATTCCTAATGTACTTCACGAACGCCAGTGGGTCATAAAGGGTTAAGCGCAAAAAGAGCGCTGGTGTCAAATCTCCAATGTTATTGAATGGAAATTTTTACGTCTGCAACAAAGACGTAGGACCACTGCACTGACCTATAGATATAGATTGGACCGCCCACATTTTTGTTGTCGAATATTTACATAATTTAATCCCACTTTACCACAACAATTTTGAAATAATATTTTTCTTCACTTTCTGTACTATATTTAGATAATTGAGCAGCTGTAGGCTAAATGAAGCGTGAAATGCTTAACCAAGCTTAAGATAAATAATAAACCAATTTGCATTGTCATTTAAACAATATTTATGACTTCGGTTTCAGATTCATCATTGGAAACATTATGTTTTATAGTAAAAATAAATAATTTACTTGGAATTAATTTTCTAAATTGAATAATTCAATGTTTAATGAACATCAACTTTAAGAATTGTATATTTTGGAATTGTATATTTAATCATTAACAGTTTAAAAATTGTATATTTAATCATTAACAATTTATGAAATTAAATATTTTTCTCCAATAATTTACTAATTCAATAATAATGGAATTTTAAATATTTTAGATCAACTTTTTTTTAGGAATACACTTGAACAACAATCCAAAAAGAAGAAGAAACATTGTTGTCCAAAAAAGTTACACCAGACCATGCACTTCGGTCAGTGCGTAAGACCCATCTAGTGAGAGGGAAAAGTCTAGCATGAACAAGTTAACATTAACAAGAGCTATCATGTAAAAAAGAAAGATCCTTATAATTCTTTAACATAAGATAGTTTGGGTAAAAAATATGATTTAAACTTCATTAGTGTTGTCAGTTTTTTGGGGAACAAAATACTCATGCTATTTTTCAGTCCATAAATATGCTTATTCAATATAATAATGTTATTTCATAGCACACAGAATAATTATATTTTTCAGTTGTTGGGGAACAAAACATTTATGCCATCTTTCAATGCAGAAGTAGACATATCTACCCTAATTATTTCATTGTATAAGACAAAAGCTATATAAGCTTAGGGCCTATATAGCCTCTGTGACTCACAGAATCATGGTATTTCTCAGTTTTTATGAGGAACACAATACTGATGCCATTTTCAGTCCATAACAAATATGCCTTTTCAATACAATTATTTTATTTCATAAGAGAAAAAAATCTGTAAGATAATAATAAGAAAAATTGTTTTTCCATATTTCTACTAAGGGATGTCTAACCACAGATTTTAAAACTTATTATTTTTAACAAATATTCATTTTACAAAAAATACTTGGAACAATATTGTTCCGAATTATATTAAAATACATTCATGTTCAATAAATAAAAATTCAAAAATTAATTATGAAGATTTTTTTCCATTTCCTCTATAGATATTTTGTTTGACCAACAAAAAGATTAATACTGGATATTTTTCGCAATAAAAAAGTTCGTATTGATAGATGTAAACAAAATCCCAAAACCCTTTTTAAATGTTGCTGGAACTGATTGCCATGTTAAAATAGGAATTAGCCTAAATTTTAAATTGAACAATATTTTGTATTTCAGACCGAAAATTGCACCCTGCTTAGAATTTACTGTTTACTCTTCTCGACCCATCTTTTCTTGATACGGGATTAACTTTCTTGTCGTTCGATCAATGTTAAAATAGTTTATCTCTGATCAACAAGGTTGATCAGAGATGAAGAAAAGTCAGGTCGATATCACGTTTATGGTTGGTATCTATGCTACCAGTTGTGTTCCTAATGTTTTTTTGTAATAGTCAAGATTTTATGGCAAGTAACACGGGAGGCATGTAATAGAGTCGGCATGGGTCTTACGTTTTTGTTGCACGGGTAAAAACTTCCATCCAATGGAGTTCGCATTGAAGATTTGACACCAGCATTCTTTTTGTGCTTAAGTATGCTTAAGCACGAAATAATGCCAAAATACGCCTTATGATACCAAACAAAATTCAAGCGTAACATTTTTCTTGCAACCAACCAACAGACCAACAGACAAGCCAACCAATCAATACACACTGTATTATTATATAGGGTAATGTTTTTTTTAGTTTTATAAGTTACCTCAGCTATGTATAAAAATCGTTTTCTGTGAAACTGTATTACTATAAATGTTTATGCAAGTATAAGACTAAAGCATTATGGTTTTGAAAAAATAATTTTAATATTCATAGATATAACATAAGTTTAAATAAAATCACAGAGCAACATTGCAAGCACGCACTTGATACAACTAGTAATCCACGAACCAAACGAGTCGAACGTTAAATGTCTCGCGACCTTTCAGTAACTTGAAAAAAGGTCAATCAAAAATGGTGTTACAAAGTGAGAAACATCAAAAAATCACCTTGTACACCATTTATGTGTACTTCATTTCATGTACATTGCTGCATAAATAAAAAAAAATTCTATCTTTACAATCCGAAATGTCAATCAAAAATGATATTACACAGTCAGAAAAACATCATCATAAAAAAAACACCTTACAGACTATTTATATATACTTCAAATTCTAATCCATTTATGCATAAAACAAGCCAAAATATGAAAACAAATTGTGAAAAATATTTCTATAAGTCAACTTAATGAAAAAATATAAATAAAAAGTAATACAATTATTAAACATATATATTAATATATTAAAACAAATAATAACACCTATATGAAATGGAATTTTAAAGCATTCAAGTCATTGTCCAACGCCGATGACGCTGACAACGGGGATGACAACGAGGGCAATGACGACATCGGAATTGATACGCCTATGGAGAGTTTCGCTACGCACGCTTGAAAAAAACGATGTAAACCCAGAAGTACGGCATCATAGTTTGAACTATATAAGGCGGATATTATTGATGTACGAACATTGAGTACGGTCGGATGCGAATGCGGATGCGTATTTGTCTAGTCAAAACTACGGATGCGTCGATCCACAGATGCATATCGAGCTGATTTACGCATACGTGCCTCGTTAACTGTGGTATAAATTTTTACCAGACGGTTATTTTTATGAACACCATGCCTTTATCACAAGGTTAGTAATTTATTTATAGTTGTTTTATTTCAAAATAATTTTATAGTTAGCGAAATATATTTCTTTCTTAAGAAATAAAATTTAAATACGATCAAAAACGAACGTCATACACTTTAAAATAGATTTCTTTTTGGCAGAATGCTAAAAAATTGAACGACTGATTCAATTTTTACCACAGTCAACGAAGCACGAATGCGTAAATCAGCTCGATATGCATCTGTGGATCGAGGCATCCGTAGTTTTGACTAAACAAATACGCATTCGAATCTGTAGCCGACCGTAACCATTGATCCATCTTTGATAGTCCCTTAAAAAGAGTATACCTATTACCAAGCTTGGTTAAAATATGGCTTATATATATGGATTAAGACTGCAGTATCTAACTAGCTTAAAGTTGATTGAAACTGGCTAAAGAATGGTACAACACTGATTATGATGCGACTTCATCGAGGTTCAAAGCTAGCTGAAAGTAGGCTCAACACTTTCTGTAAAGTTGCAACAAACTGGGCCAATGTAGGCCCAACAGTTTGCAAGCTGGTTTTAACATGGCTGATCTGGGATGAATTTTGCTCAAAACCGCTCATATGGTTGAAAAATGTCTAAGCTACGGCTCTCTTCCGGCAACAGTATGGCTGAATACCGGCCTAGATCTGGGTCGTTGTGCAAATATAGGCAATCCCTGATCTAGCGACCGGAACTGGGCCGAATTGACAGATGGATCTGGGCCAGGTCTAGTTCATATTGACTTTGCTGTCAAAGAGATTACTCCAACCAACACTATACTAAGCACACGAATGGCGCAACATCAAAGTATCTCACGAAATTACAAAATTCAACATAACAGTATATTTTCCAAGAAATGAAAAATAAAAAAAACAAAAAGGTGCCATACAATAGAAATAGATTATCTACAAATTTATCTCACATTGTGATCTTCATACAAATAAACAATTAAAAAACCTCACTTTTAATTTACATTTAAGAACAATACGAAACACATTTCCATAAACATAACCAACATAGAAAAGTAAAACCCAATCTTCCCTTAACAAATAACAACTCCAATGATGAAAAAACAGACACCACCAAGGCACTAACATAGTTATCCCAACTAATAGTTTAGCTAAAAATAGTCTAATATATCCATTCAATCATCCTAAGGTTAATGCAAGTACTATTACTGTTTCTCAATAAGTTAAAACATCCCTCAAAAACAAAATCGTATCGGCAGTCTAATTAACAAAATGTCCAGTCCATGATTAATTACTACTACCAACAATAACATATATAGCACATAACATTGGGCAATTGAAACTTAAAAGCGGACAAATAAATTTCGAATAACAGTATAAATTATACCACGCCCCATCTCTTTTAACAATAAACATATTATTCCTTAGTTAAACTTAAAGGAGTAAGATGTATCTTCTACACATCTGTAAAAATGTAAAAAGATAATTTATTAATGATTTTTGAGATTGAAAATATGTTTACTCTCACAATGCAATTTCAGGTTGATGTACATAAGAATATATTTAATGTTCAAAACTTGCTTTTATAAACACATGAAATTTCAAAATATATGTTCTATTTTAGTTAATTAATAATAATAATAATAATAACAATTACAGCTGTTATATAGCGCCGACACTATTCAATGAACATATTTATACTTATTGTTATTCCCCACATCAATTGATGTGTACTCTAATGATATACAACCGACATATGGCGCTTCCTTGAAGCCGGCGTAAGCTTAGCATATGAGATTTTAAGATAATATAGCCATGTTCAAATTCTCAATGAAATAGCCTTAGATTAATTTTAAATAATTAGTTTACTAATGCAATTTCCTCATCTATTTACTTAATAATATCTTTAATTTGAATGAAACCACTATCATGTCATTAATTTTTCAGAACCAGTTTCACATTTTTTTGAAAACCATTCTGACCTTAATGTAATGACAAGTATGGCCTAATTAAGGTTGATTTAGAAAGTAGAAATTTGACTTCACTCTAAATTTTTCAGTAGTATAAATGAGGATATTTGTAGGAAAGTTTGATTGTATGAAAATATAAGCGATTGTGAACATTTTCTACCTATTGGCATAACATCAAGGTAGAGGTACATCTTTGTCCCTGGCTGCCGTACTAAATATTTTATTGAATATACAAACCTAATAATGGTCAACCCTCTTCTTTGGACATTTGGAAAGATGTGAAAATTGATGATAAATGATGATAATAGAAGAAAACAACAAAGTTTAACGGATGCAATCAGAGGACAAACCAATGGGTCTTTCAAGCAATATAAATTTAACGTAGATTTAAGAACTACAAATTTTATTTTTATGTTTTCAAAATTTTGATATTTTATTTCACAGTAAGTTATAGCAAATTGTTTGGGTCCAAAATATTTTTATCAAAAAGCGTCGGTTACAAAGATATTTTGTTTCAAAAGTACTTTTGGTTAGGCTTACTGAAATAGATTTTTGGTAAATTTTATTGATGGAGAAACATTTTTTTGTGTAATAAAGTTCCTTAAAAAATTGAGGGCCCAAACATATAGGTCATAAACATATAGGCTTTAACAAGATTACTGTTCGCAAAAGACCTGATTTTCAAAATTAAATACATTTTAAAGACAGTTTATATACGCTAATAATAATAAAAATGTTGACAATATTAAATAATAATAGATGATAATGATAATAATAAATACTAACAGTAACAAACAAAAAAAATAAGAAATGCTGATAATATTAAATAATAAAAGTTTCTAATAGTAATAAACAATAACAAAACTACTTTCAATAACAAACATTAATTATAATATACACATACACTCCCTCCCCCACACACATAAACTGCTATTTACAAAAGCATAATTGTAAGTATTGGGAGTTTATTTTTATACTTTCTGTAATAGTTTTAAAAAGAATAAAAATCTAAATTTGATTAAACAGACGTTTATTGAAAATATTATACGAATTATACAAAATTATTTTTAAAACAAAAATGTAATTTATCATAAAAATGTGAAATATTGACCTGAATAAAAGTTATTTATGTGTTAAACTTTTTATGATTTTTGCTTCAAAACTGACGAAAGTAAATATAAGCGACATTTATAAACATTGCAAACATATATTGTGTCGTTCATTATGTCATCTTTTTATTCTAAATAAACAGTTTGAATTAATTTCAACTTCTACCTTCATTAACAAACAATCAATTCATGTTCTAAATATACTTGTTGTGAAACGCAAGAGAATCAAAGCAACGCATTATACTTTTTCTTGTTTGTTTTTGTATACGCTATCTTCAATGAAGTAGAACGGCGATATAATTCCTATTCACCATGTCCGTGAAAATTTACTTGATTTCGTCCCACTAATTTAAGATTTACTAAACACACATTCATGTCTTACATTTTCTTTCACAAAATGTTATACCAACCACCCATCAGGAAATTATTTGGTTTGTTTCCGCAGTATCTATATGCATGTCAGAGACAATAACTTCTGTGTATCTTTGTAGTATGCCTGCATTATCTAAACGAAGGACCATTTTGGCAGAGATATTTACCCTCATTTATCATTGGATTTTAAATATAATTATACATAATTAACTGAAAATGAAATATACTAGACATTTTTTTCTAGACTTTTATTAATCTTATACTTACAGATAGCCTAAACATTTAGGAAAAAGTTAAAGAAAAAACATTTTTGTTCCCAGATAAAAATGTATAACTATATTTAAAATCCAATGATAATCATCTCTGTCAAAATGGTCCTTCGTTTAGATACTACAATAATATATCATTGGAAATCCAAGCTAACGTTTAGATAATTATCTATGCTGCACAGATAAAATCTGACTGGGCACAGTAGAAAATATTTTCTATTTATAAATATTGAGTAGCCTATATAATAAGAAAAAACAGACAGGTTAACCTGACGCACACGTATAGGTCTAGAGCCCTAGATATATGAGCCACTTATATACTGTAGTTTATTTTTTACCAACAAGTCAAGCTACAATCAGGTTAATTCCACCATTGACGGACAAGGGCAACTGCAAATTGTTTTGAACATAGATAATTTATTTACTATCCTAATTGTTTTAAATGTTTTAAATGTTTTAAATGTTTTAAATTATTTACTATCCTAATTGTTCTCAATGTTTTAAAAAGAGAAACAAATCTGTTATAAATAATTTTACTTTCTTATTACTATATTATTATTTTTATTAATTAATTTTATTATTGTTATTATTTAATTATAAATTAATGCTATTAGTTTTGTTAATTATTATTCATTGTTCTGTTATTTGTCATTTTTATTACTATTATTCATATTTCATTATCGAAATTATTTTTATTACGTTTTTTGTTCAGATTGATGGAGCGCCGATGAGCTCAACTCAGATGGATTTCCTAATCTTAACGATTTTCTGAGAATCTCGTTAAAAAATGCATTCTTCAACATTTCATTTAATTTAGCAGTACCTTAAGAAATTACATTGATTGAACTTATCTTTAAGAAATTATTTTTATTGAACTTATTTTTAAGAAATTACATTAGTTGAACTTATCTTTAAGAAATTACATTGATTGAACGTATCTTTAACCCTCTACCGCCTGAATTATGTTTTCATATTACCATTGTCTTAACTATATTTTGAATTAAATGTTTTGTTCCCGGAAAATGACATACAGCGGTAGAGGGTTAAGAAATTTATTTTATTGAACTTATCTTTAAGAAATTACTTTTATTGAATTTATCTTTAAGAAATTACATTGATTGAACTTATTTTTAAAAAATTACATTGATTGAACTTATCTTTAAGAAATTACATTGATTGAACTTATCTTTAAAAAATTACATTGATTGAACTTATCTTTAAGAAATTATATTGATTGAACCTATTTTTAAGAAATTATATTGATTGAACTTATCTTTCAGAAATTACATTGATTGATCTTATCTTTAAGAAACTATATTGATTGAACTTATCTTTCAGAAATTACATTGATTGAACTTATTTTTAAGAAATTACATTGATTGAACTTATCTTTAAGAAATTACATTGATTGAACTTATCTTTCAGAAATTACATTGATTGAACTTGACTTTAAGAAATTAAATTGGTTGAACTTATCTTTAAGAAATTATATTGATTGAACTTACCTTTAAGAAGTTACATTGATTGAACTTATCTTTAAGAAATTATATTGAATGAACTTATCTTAAAGAAGTTACATTGATTGAACTTATTTTTAAGAAATTATATTGATTGAACTTATCTTTAAGAAGTTACATTGATTGAACTTATATTTAAGAAATTACATTGATTAAACTTATCTTTAAGAAATTATTTTTCAGAAATTACATTGATTGAACTTATCTTTAAAAAATTACATTGGTTGAACTTATTTTTAAGAAATTACATTGATTGAACTTATCTTTAAAAAATTACATTGGTTGAACTTATTTTTAAGAAATTACATTGATTAAACTTATCTTTCAGAAATTACATTGATTGAACTTGTTTTTAAAAAATTAAATTTATTAAACTTATCTTCAAGAAATTACATTGGTTGAACTTATCTTTAAGAAATTACTTTTATTAAACTTATCTTTAAGAAATTACATTGGTTGAACGTATCTTTAATAAATTACATTGATTGAACTTATTTTTAAAAAATTACATTGATTGAACTTATCTTTCAGAAATTACATTGATTGAACTTATCTTTCAGAAATTACATTGATTAAACTTATCTTTAAGAAATTACTTTTATTGAACTTCTCTTTAAGAAATTACATTGAGATATATGAACTTGAAAGAAGAGGTGCTGTCTGATCCCGTAAGTGCATAGAATACGCGGTTCATTTGCACATCGTCTCTCCTAATCCCAAGCAATTGCATTGAGGTGGATCATTTTTATTGATCTCCCCACTTGGACTGAAATCAAGATTTATGCAACTGGGTTCACAGCCATTATGTGGTAGAAATTACTTAAAAGTATCACAAAAACGTCTGTGTCCCCAGTATGAATCATTCTAATCGAATAGAGTTTAAGAGCATGAATGAGATGTATCAAAACGCGGGTGTCAGCTTCCTCGTGATTACATAAGCCGATAGGGGGACCTTTTCCAGTGGTAAGGACTTGATCGTCTAAGGTGATGCAAATGCATTTTTCTGCTTGGAATTTCACTTGCGTAAGCTTTGACGAAAGAAATGCAAACAGTTCTTTCTTATTGTCGGAGTTGGATAAAAAATTATGCCAGTCTCCCGGGACTTTACCTAATTCAGATACTCGTTGTCGTGTCCCATTACCTCGTTTGTATCTTGTTTCGCCTTTGATTGTTTTAGTCCGATATTGATCCCAAACAATGTCCAATCTCGCTGTTTTTTTTCAAATAATGTTGAATACGTGGAACGAATACCTTAAAAAATATTCATTGAAAGACTTTCCTTGTATACTTATACCGGGATAGGTATGGATCAGTGGTCCACCATCAATAACGATAACTCCATAAATATTTGGGGAAACCAGTTCCTCGTCTACAGTAAGGTCATAAGTTGATCATGCAGCTTCCATCTGATTTTGTGCATGAGTTGAATGATCCTTCAGAAGATAATGCTGGTGGGGATGAGGATGACTTATGACGGAATAATTCCTCAAGATTTCCACCCTACCTTCCAACACAATAAAAGCCTGTCCATATAAGTCTGCATGTTGTTTGCAAGGTTTAACTTTGCCCTTAAGTGCAGTCTTCTTCCTTGTTTTATGTTCATGAAATATCTGCAAATTATTTATTTTAATGGGTGATGTAAAGGGTACGCTGTTGGTGTCAAGGATATCCTTCTGAAACTTTGTATATTGATTTTGCCCCATAGATTCTACGATAAGGGCAGATAACGATGCAGACTTTTCTATACAAACTTTGTTGTCTAACGTGACCAACACAACACTAGTTTCCTCAAAAGGGTTCCCCTTGCTTAATAGAACACCCAGCAAGTCTGTGACATGGTATTGGAAACGGTGCTGAGATGCAGCTCCTTTCTTGTGATGAAGTATTTCTTTATCAAGATTGTTAGTGAATCGATCAACAACACAGCTGATCTCTGGTCCAGTTACCTTCCAGCGTTCTAACATGGCTTCTGTAAGTCCAATCATTACACCAACTCCCTTTACTTTTTTAGCCTGCTCATGAGCGTGATCAATTGGTATGGATGTGAACCGGTGATTACTTCTAGTTATCGTCCAGTTACCTGCTTCGAACTCATCTAGAATCACTGTTGGAAGCCATCCAGGTGTCTTATAAAAACTGGAACCAATCGAGCATAATTATGATGATCTACAACAAAAAAACAGAGGGACAAGTTTCTTTAAAGTAGCAATCATGAGGTTGGACTTTCGCTATCTATGTGACAATATAAACATAAATATGATTTGTTGGTACTTGTGAATAAGTAACCAAAATAAGTTGTTGTTTTTTCTTTTGATTCACTTTCAAAGGGTATCTCATTTTCAAAGTTTTTATAGGCCATTTTGAGAAGACTATCAAGAACTACAAATGTGACTTGGTGAGCATATCGTGTTCTCATTAGGTCAGAGACTTTTAAAGTTGATGTTGCTGCTACCTCTGTTTTAGTAAGTAATGTAATATATAACAGCTGAAAATAAGCCACTGTATGGTAATTGGTCAACGATATTTTATATTAAAGCAGGCTTAGTATATAATAACATGCATTTAGTGCGGCCCTAGATTTTTACGTCCGGTCCCCATATTTACGTCTATATATCTGTTAGTTTGAAAGGTAAGGAAATTTTGTATTACACAAATGTCGCCAGGACTCTTGGCTACATCTGTGTAGCCAAGAATAAGTTTATCTTTTAAAATAACAGAGAGTTAGACGTTTACGTGACGCTGACGACCAGGGTACCCTCCCCCCCCCATAAATGGCCTTGCGCCGGATCATTGTCCACAAAATGTATACTTTTTAAATAATAAATATTTTAGGAATTTTTTAGAATTAGCCAATTTATCATCAAACTCATGATTAACCAATTTTTTAGTGTATGCTTCATTGTTCTTTATACAACTTAATGTTTATTAAAATACTATGGACTACCACGATGCTATATAAATGAACTTAGAAAACTTTTTTATTTAGCGTTTAATAAAATTATCACAACAATTTTGAGACATAAATTGATATTAAAGTAAAAAGATGAAGTCAAACTTAATTATCAAATCACATCCAAATAAATACTTTTTTTCAAAATGTTCAAAGTTTTAATTTAAAAACTTTTTATTCATTACAATTTCTGTTAAAAGAAGTTGGTGAAGCTCACTTGCAAAACAAATGTTGTGCAACGTTTCTATCGTACCATTCTTACCTAATAATTGCAGCAATAAAAAACTTTTTTATTAAAAAAAATTGACAATTTGCTGTTAAAAGTTTGATAGGTTTTTCAAACCATTAGGTTGCAAAACATATAATTGTTTCATTGCATACTTGATTTATTACTGCCGATAACCTAGTTATATAATACATATTTTATTATACATTTGGTAGTCTCATCAAAGTGATACAAGTTTAATTTCAAAATGAAAAGTAATGAACGGAACAAAATTTTCTACTGGTAAAAGTTTTATTTTTCTTATCTGTTAAGTTAGCACGGATTCAATTTTTTGCCGTACTAGTTTTCATTAAGAGAGATTTTAATTAAAAAAAAACTATGCAATAATAATAATAAGTAGGATAATTAAGAGAGATGATATCAAACAAATCTTGTAACATATAGGTACAAATCTTTAGTCACTGTAAGGTTAAATATTACCTATGAAAGGTTCAGACTCTTTTAATTTCAGTTGAAAATTTTCACTTTAATTCACTGACACTTCGTTGTTTCTTTGCGAAAAAAGTTTCCTGGTAGTGAAACAATTTGAACAGCTTTACATTTTCTAAAATAACCATTACGGCATTACAATAATTTCAATTTTGAAATGTTCATCTACTTCTTCTGAGATAAAAAAAACTTTCTTCGTTCATTTTACAAATATCGATTGTGATTATGAAATTAATTTAAATTTCAAACATTTTAGCTTTTCTCTTAGTATTCTTTTTCAATTTAATTTTAAAGAAAAACTTATAAATTGAACGCTCTATGTAAGTATATTTTTCTTACGTTCTCCGTAATGAGTCTTTAGAAAGTTAATTATAACTTAATGAAAAATTTATAATTATGTTTATCTAATCAATTAAACCTGAGCAGACCTACTTAAATCTATATTTAGTAATTTGTAAGGTTGCAATGTTTGTTCAGTAAACTATATTCATTAATAAAGCTATAAATTTAAAGTTCAGCTAAGGCTTACAATAATTTTGTGACCGGCGGTAAACTTATAAAAAAACTATTTTCTAATTAGTCACAAGTAGTGTTGCAAAAAAAGTTTTTTCCTCTGTGTTTTTTTTTGGATTTTATGTTTTTTTTTAGACTTTCTATTTTTTTGTTAAACTTATGACTTTGCATTAATAATATAGTAATAATATTCCAGCGGAATCTTGCTGAACCGTGTTTTTTAGTATATACAATGTTTAATTGCAGTTTCTCATATGTATACTGATCTCAAATCAAGAGGGTGCCACTTTGTCACCTTTGGGGAAAATGTTTTATTGACATTTGAAAATGGAAACATTTCGAGCAATTATTGCAAATTTGTCAACTTGTCTGAAATATATTTTTAAGAATTATTAGTACCTATATGTTAGTTAGCTGCACTATTTACATCGTATTACCATATAGTATATATTCAGGGATATAATAATACACTTTATATCACATTTTATGGATATGTATTTGTTTTCCATCATGATATGATCGGTAAAAACCCGTAGAGTTTAGATACAGTGAAATTAATGGGAATGTATTTTGTAACATTTCACATCATAACATTCTGTAACATAAAATGCAATCATCTATATATGATAATATATGATAATATATGATAATGGTTGTGGTCGACGCCTGTATGTCTTTGCGCAATACTGTGCAAAATTATGAAGCATTGCGCAGTCATCGGCCACTCTTATGTGACAAACCTCATCCTTTACGCAGACTAATTTGATAAATTTATTAATAGGCGTTTGATTTTAGAATACCTTTGAAAAAAGTTGCAGTTAATTGAAATGTATTTGTTTATGTGAAATAAATTTAAACAATACATTATTATAATAATTATATCTCTTTTTTATATCAAGACAATGCAAAATAAAAATGTCAATCACAAATGTTTTAATACGGAAACATCCTACGCCTTACAATGTCGTAAAATGTACATACAAAGTTTTTGTGCATATGAATCTATATTTAAAAACCAAAGGTGTGTTCAAAAACAGTAGTCCATTGCAGGACTGCTGAAAGAGGGCCAGGCAAGAAGACCTTCAAGTTTTCCATTCTAGAGGTATGTTCCAGTCGAGAAGGTGTAATTGTGCAGCAAGTCAGGATAAGGGTGCATGGTGCTGTATGGCAAAATTAATGGGCCCGAGAGGAAGGATGTATTTTCAATAGAAATAAGAATATCACGCATATGAATGTACAGATTCAGCCTTTATAAAGGTCATCCATGAAATCAGAAATGACCCAACATACATCTGGAACTCCGTTGAGGTATACAACCTATATGTACACATTTATTCAGAGAATTAAGCTGAAACAACGCATATTGATTAAGCATCTTTCAACACATTTTGGGTCAGACTTAGTCCGCTGCGAATTTGGAATTGCTAGCATTCTTGTGTTTCAGAGCAAAACTTGATACTGTACCAGGTTATAAAGACCAAGATGGTTTGAACATCTGTAAAGAACAATAAAGGAGACAACACAACTTGTTCCTGACTTGAAAAGTTATGCGACAGAAATAAGTGATGACATCATTGGTGATAGTTGCAGCCCAACCTTCCTTAATGTCCTCTCATAAATCTCACCAAAATTACGGGACACATTGCAGGCTTATCTCATCGGCAATGCTATCACCAGCACCGTGAATCCTTTAGCAGCTACATTGCAAGTATCTCTAGGCCTATTGATAAAAGATAAAAGCACGATTGACATGTTTTATGGTTTTGGAATCGCCTGCTCTTATGACGAGGAACTAGACTCAAGGCTTCTGTTGCTCATGCTGTTTCCAGAAAATCAAACTCTGGGGATATTCGACAGGAAGACCGGTCTCGTACAAGCTGTGGCCAACAACTTCAATGTCACCATACCTTCTCTTAATGGCTTGAGATCAACACATTGGGTGCGTTCGACGCTTTGCTAACTGCTAACTGCTAACTGAATTTGCTAAGCAAATTGCTAAGTGCTAGTGTCCATTTTATCATACACTT
>JARUHE010129332.1:0-14516 GCA_031471125.1 Archaeomysis grebnitzkii | reverse complement strand
AAAACTTATATTAATGAAAAGTTCAAATTTTCTAATTGGATTCGTTGACATTTGGAAAATTATTTTTGTCAAATGATTAATTGTATCAAAATTTAATTGTTTTTTGATCAATTTTTAATGTTTGTTCTATCATATTTAAAAAAATACATTAAAACTCCTGAAACGTAGACAGAAATGCTGTCTAGGTTATAGGAAGAATCTTCGTTTCCTGCAAACCAATTTAACATTGTTACCCTTGCCCTTGTGTCACGTATTCTTTGTATACAACATATAACTGATGTGGACGTTTTAGGATATCTACGTTTTAGGAACTTTTTACGTTTAATAATTCTACGTTTCTGGAGTTTTACTGTATACATTATAAGAAGTATAGTGTTTAAAAAATAGCAATTTTTTTAATATTACAGAAGTTTAACCTAAGACAGTAATAAATGTATTTTAATTGTCGCGAATAATTCCATATTTTAATTGTTTATTCTAACTATTTCCGTATTTTAATTGTCTTAACTATTTCTGTATTTTAATTCCCTGAAATATTTCCCTATTTTAGTTATCTAAAATTTTAAGTGCCTCAAATATTTCCGTATTTAAATTAGCTCAAATATTTCCGTATTTCAATTGCCTCAAATATTTCCGTATTTTAAATGCCTCATAAATATCCGTATTTTAATTGCCTCAAATATTTCCGTATTTTAATTCCCTCAAATATTTCCATATTTTAGTTATCTAAAATTTTAAGTGCCTCAAATATTTCCATATTTAAATTATCTCAAATATTTCCGTATTTCAATTGCCTCAAATATTTCCGTATTTTAATTGCCTCAAAAATATCCGTATTTTAATTGCCTCAAATATTTCCGTATTTTAATTCCCTCAAATATTTCCATATTTTAATTGCCTCAAATATTTGCGTATTTTAATATTTCTTTCTAAAGAAAAGATTAAAATATCGATCACGAAATAATTAATTCAATAAGTTGCAAATTCTGAATCCAGCCTTCATGTTAATGGTTTAAAAATCATTTAAATTAGTTGACTAACTTTTATGTCTAAGATAGTCAAAATTGACTAACCTTTGTTAACAGTGCACTGTTAACAAAGGTTAGTCAATTTGAAAATGTAAATTTTGACTATCTAAGACAAAAAAGTGAATCAAATGTTTTCAATGTTCCATTCATGTTGCAATGCTGGTTCATTGGTTTTTGACATGAAGCGAATTTTTCTCTTAAGCGTACAGCAGGATTTTATTGTTATTATTTTCGAAAAGTGTTTTTTTTGAAAATTTAGTTCATTATCTTAATAGTTTAAGTTGTTCCGTTGTTATGGATTAGAGAGAACGTGAAAAAATTCCAATTATAACTCAACGTCACCTTTTATTATTATTATACTTCATCCCCAAACGCACCATCCAAGTGAACGATGTAAATCTTAGCGACTTTCAAGCGCATTTCGTGGATATGTCCATAAAAATGTTGTAAAAAAACATTCATAAAATGATGACATCTTTATTCCAATTCTGCATTTTTTTGTTATTATTTATTTTTTTATTATTATTATTTTTATTATTATTTATTTTTTATTATTTATTTATTATGTCATCATAAAATGATGACATCTTTATTCCAATTCTGCAATTTTATTTTTGGTAAACATATTCAAAATTGAACTATTAAGTTGTATCGTTAAATGAAAAACACATCCAGGTGAAAATTGTAGTACAACGTGAATTCAAGCGCATTTTGTGGATATTTCCATATAAGGGCATCACGTGATCAATGATCGTCGGTGATCATTGCACAGCGAACGCATCTATTAAGAATATTGTCTTAGTAATGGTAGGATAATATATGAAGTAAAATTTTGGAATTAAATGGAAATAAATATAAACAAAATCTAGATTGATACGTTTATCACAGTTGATTGTACCTACATAGAACATATACAGACAGTATCTATGAAATAATTTCATTCATCATACAACTCATTAGTCCCAGAAGAGCTATAAAATTTCCATACATACTGTTACCAAGTCAAATTTTCAAAAGAGATGTAATGTATGTTAATCTTCAAGACAACATTAATTCAGTGATGAAAAAATGAGACTTGTGAAAATCTGTAAGAGATAGAAATGTTTAGATCAAAGTTCTGAGAATGTGTGAGAGATATAAATGTTTAAGATCAAAGTTGTGAAAATATGTGAGAGATAGAAGTGTTTGAGATCAAAGGTGTGAAAATGTGTGAGAAATAAATGTTTGAGATCAAAGTTATGAAAATGTGTGAGAAATAGAAACATTTGAGGTCAAAGTTGTGAAAATATGTGAGAGATAGAAATGTTTGAGATCAAAGTTGTGAAAATGTGTGGAAGATAGAAGTGTTTGAGATCAAAGGTGTGAAAATGCGTGAGAAATAGAAAAATTTGAGATCAAAGTTGTGAAAATGTGTGAGAAATAGAAATGTTTGAGATAAAAGTTGTGAAAATGTGTGGAAGATAGAAGTGTTTGAACTCAAAGGTGTGAAAATGCGTGAGAAATAGAAAAATTTGAGATCAAAATTGTGAAAATGTGTGAGAAATAGAAATGTTTGAGATAAAAGTTGTGAAAATGTGTGGAAGATAGAAGTGTTTGAGATCAAAGTTACGAAATTTCAAGAGGAAAAAAGGTAATATAATTATAACTTGGCTTTATTAATTAATACCTACGAGAAAAGGACACTGAATTAGCCTCGACTTTTACAATTTTATTATAAGTTTTTTATAATTCTCTTTTTCAAACATTTTTCTTCTTAATTGTCTTATTATTTGGAAAGGGAACTTCTTTAAAGCAAACATTCTTGCTTTCAATAGATCCTAACGACTTCATTAATAACAATTTACTGTATTATAAATATATATATGTAGGCATATATATAAACTGTGTCCATCGCTTTATTGCAGGTAGTTATTTCTTTAATAATTCAAAACATATAAATTGCAGGAGGTTAACAATTTCATCATCTAAAGACTGCTTTTAGGAAAGATATTTGCCAAATTTTCGATATAATTCATGCCACATTTACAAAGTTATGATATTTTATTCATTATCGAAAAAATTTTAATGTCCATCGCTTTATTGCAGATCTGAGAAAATTCCCAGAAAAAGACGCTTGACCACTATCGAGAAGCAAAGGATTGTTGCAGGACTTACTGAAGGATTGTCCCTTCATGATTTATCCAAGGAGCTTGGAAGAGATCGAACAACCTTGGCTTCATTCGTTCAGAACCCCAAAACCAAATCAAGGAAGGATAAGGGCACAAGAAGAAACCTTGATGATCCTGACATTCGACGAATTCGTAGATAGGTAATCAGGGAGCCAAATGACACCAGTGCCTTCATTTTTGCCAAAGCTGGAATTTCTCCTAGGTCCAGACAGTCCCGATGCAGCATCCTCAATGAGATAGCGAGGAACGTCTAGCCCATTCCCAGGCCTCCGTTGAGCAGAACCCATAAGGAAAAACGCATGGCTTGGGCACAGAAGTACATGAAAGCTAACTTCCAGAATGTACTTTTTACTGATGAGGCTCGAGCAACTCTTAACGGTCTGGATGGATGGGCCAAGGTTTGGAACCCAATTGGAGCTCCAATCCGTAGAGATTCCATCATCAACAAAGAGGTGGGGGCGTTATGTTTTGGGTGGGTATCATAGGGAACGAGTTGGTTGGACCATTCTGAATGCAAGAGGGTATGAAGCTTACAAGTGAAACGTACACTGCCTTTTTAGAGAAGTATTTGTCACCATGGCTTGATGACCTACCATTGTCACGTCGGTTTAAAGTGATTTTCATGCATGACAATGCCCTATTCCATTCAGCTAAAGCTACTACAGCCTTTCCTGGATATATGGGCTTCACAGGAGAAACTCTCATGACTTGGCCACCTTGTTCTCCCGACCTTAACCCCATTGAGCATCTCTGTTAAATATTGAAAAGGGAGATTTATGCGGGAGGTGAACAGTACACGTCGAAGGATGTACTCTGGAAGAAAATATTTGATGTCGCCAAGGCCATAAGACCTGCAATAAAGCAATGGACAGTAAAAATTGTTCGATACTGAATAAAATATCATAACTTCGTAAATATTGCATGAATTATACCGACACTTTGACAAATATCTCACCTAAATGCAGTCTTTAGATGATGAAGTTTTCAATCTCCTGCGATTTATATGTTTAGAATTATTAAAGAAATAACTACCTGCAATAAAGCGATGGACACAGTTTAATGAGCCAATAGCGTAGATATAGTGAGCCAATAGAGTAGACATAGTAAGCCAATATAGTATAGTGAGATAATAGAGTAGATATAGTGAGCCAATAGAGCAGATATAGTGAGCCAATAGAGTAGATATAGTAAGCCAATAGAGTAGATATAGTAAGCCAATAGAGTAAATACAGTAAGCCAATAGTGTAGATATAGTGAGCCTATATAGTGGATATAGCAAGCCAATATAGTAGATATAGTAAGCCAATATAGTATATATAGTGAGTCAATAGAGTAGATGTAGTGAGCCAATAGAGTAGATATAGTGAGCCAATAGAGTAGATATAGTAAGCCAATATAGTAGATATAGTGAGCCAATGTAGTATATATAGTGAGCCAATATAGTAGATATAGTGAGCCAATAGAGTAGATATAGTAAGCCAATAGAGTATATATAGTGAGCCAATATTGTAGATATAGTGATCCAATAGAGTATAGTGAGCTAATACTTAATAGTGATAAACAGAGTAATGTTATCGTTCATAATTAAATCTGTTTTTTATTTGAAAATAAGATTAGTTTTGTTTCAATTATCAATGATTTGTTATTTAAAATTGATAATTGATTAAAAGCTTTTCATTTGTAATTAATTTCATAATAAATTACAATAGACAATTCAAAATCATTAAAATCCAAACAAAATTAAAACTTGAACAATTTTATTGGTTTAATAACATTTCTAAACTCTAATACACATTAAACACACTGTTTCACGAGGATAAATTTATTTTTAAACAATTATTTCTATATACTTCGGTGTCAACTGACACCCTCGTCAGTAGAAACTTGTTTCTACTGACGATGGCGTCAGTTGACACCGAAATATATAAGAATAATTGTTTATAAATAAATTAGTTCTCGTGAAACTGTTTGTTTAATTTTAACAAAAACTAGAAAGTTTTTCTAATCTAATACACATGTTTATAAATTTATAAGTTGATACAAATCAACAAAATTAAATACTTGTGCAAAGGGAATATAAAATGTATTTATTATTAAATGGTGTTCAAAAAACAGTTTCTATAAACGACTTCTGATTGTTGTTGTTGATGTTGGAACGGTGGACGGTTTGTGGAATCTACATTAGTTTTGCCATTTTTTCAAAATAAGAAAAAAATATATTTTGCAGAAAAAGTTTTTTAAATATAAATAAATACACTGGTGTTATTAAGGAATTATTTATAAACTCAGTATAAACTTATCAAAACATACATTTTACAAGAAAGTTGAAATTCATGGTTAACTGAGATTTTTATTTCAAGGTGTAGAAAAAAGTTTATTTAAAATAAATGAAAGAACTAAAATTCTAAGATAGAATGCCTGAAGGACTTTTGCCAATACCTATATTTTTTAAATAGTTACAAGTAACTGCTATGCATAAAAAAAAGCTGTGTTTGTATATTAAAAGGTTTCTAAAAGTGTGTAACTGTCTAATACACTTCTTTATATTTTTATATTAACACTCTTTTTATTTGTTACCAATAAAATTATCTCTAGGCCTTTAAAAAAGGTTTGGTTAACCATGAGCTAAGTCTAAGCACTCGTCAAATATGTTATTTAAAAAAACACTACAAAAAAGTTTCCAGTTCTTTCATTTGTTTTAAATAAACTTTTATCTAAACCTTCAAACAAAAATCTGGGCTAACCATAAATGTCAACTTTCTTATAAAATGTATGTTTTAATAAGTAAATAGTGATAAAAAAAACCTTAGTGACACCAGTGTAGAATGTTATGTTCTTTATTTTCATTTAGACAAACGTTTCTATAAAACATTTTTTTATTATATTGAAAAAATAGCAAAATTTTGTCAGAATCTACCCATCATCCACCACCCCAACAACAATCAGAGCTGGTTTTTTAAACACAGTTTAGTAATAAATATTTTAGGAGTTTTTAGACTTAGAAAAATTATCAGCAGTTTCATCATTAACCACATTTTTTTAAAGGCTTAGAGATAGTTTTATTGGAAACAAATGAAAGAAAAATGTTAACATAATAATAAATATAAATTTATTAAAAAACACGCCGTCTTAGAAACTTTTTTAACATACAAATATAGCTTTTGATGCATAACATTTGTTCATGCTTGTTATATAAGTAAGGAAATAAAAATAATTAACAAAAAAAAAATACTTGTGGAAAGAGAATATAAAAGCTATTTATTATTCTATAAGGAAACAAAAAAATAAATACTTGTGCAAAGAGAATACAAAATGTATTTATTATTGTATAAGTAAAGAAATAAAAAATAAATACTTATGCAAAGAGAATACTAAATGTATTTATTATTCTATAAGTAAAGAAATAAAAAATAAATACTTATGCAAAGGGAGTAAAAAATGTATTTATTATTCTATAAGTAAGGAAATAAAAAATAAATACAAAATGTATTTATTATTCTACAAGTAAGAAAAAAAACTTCAACAGTTGAAAAAGTTTAAATATTTTTATCTGAGGGGAATAAAAGACAAAAGTGGGACATTTATATGACTCAACCGCTTATTGTGGCCAAACAACCGGTGGTAATATCCTAGAAGGCGTTCCCCTCATTTCAGAGAGGAAAGATAACGTCTGGACGAAACTTGACAATATATATTCACTCCATTACATGTCATTTCCGGTCATGTGACCCCTCGGAACTTTTGGTTTGGTTGGTCAGCTTAAATTTTATTGGCATTATGTCTTAGATACTTCGGATTATTCTTAAATTTTCTTGGATTTTCTTAGGTTTTTATAGCGACAATTTTATTGGATTATGTTTTAGATATTTCAGATTATTCTCTAACATGTTCTAAGATTTTTTATAGCGAATTGAAATATGTTTGATGGTACATGATCATAAACTAAATGAGAATTTGTATTTCTTCTAATTACAATTCTTTGGAGCTTATTTTGAAACATACACACTCAACAAGTAATATAAATTGAAAAAAACATAAAATTACAATAAACATTCAACTTAAAAATATTCTAACTATTCTAACTAATATTCTAATAATAATATTCTAATAATAATAATAATATTCTAACGAACAAACTTCGTTTCATTCGAAAATATTGACAAAAAGGGCACAAATAATTATAAAAAAAAGGGCACAAATAATTCAAAAAAATACCAAAAAACTTGCAAAATTTCTCAAAGAATAGTTGGGTAATAAATGATCATGATTAAACTTGGTTTTAGCTGTTTTATCTGCACGTTGCTCCACACCAAGGGTTAAGGGCTCGATATAGTCTCGTACATTTGATAACATTAACCCCTTCTGCACGATGGACACCATGTGTTGTCCATGTAACAGGTATATCATCATTTGAAGACCTGCATTAACTACATTCAAATACCTTGTTTTCATGCACATAATAAACCTTGACCTTGTGTGGAAGGGGTTGAGAAATTGTCACACGACATGTCTCAGCTTTTGCCAGCCCTAGTTTATGAGTGCTTAATGACACTAAAGGATAGTAATGTTGAAGGAATATAAATAAATGTCATGTAATACCTGACATTTTGTCAGAAATAAATGGATTTTGTTGTTGTTGTTGTTGTTGTTGGTGTTATACTGAGGGATATGTCCTCATAGTTGAGTGTAAAACGGTCTTATCAACATAATCAGCTCCACACCTGCAACACTTATGTTAACCCTTTAACTTGGTGGTTTTTCGGCGATTTTTTTCTTTGGTTCCGGTCCCAAAAAAAAAAAAAAAACCGCTTGTAGGGACAAACCAGTGATGGTTATAGGGTTATTTTCAATGCAAATACAATTGTATTGTAGACCGTAGGGTAATAACACATCCAGCGTTAAAGGGTTAATAAACAAACAAATAACGAATGTAAAAATTAAAATATGATATGATATGATATAAAAAAATATTAACGAATGTAAAAACTCAATAAAATGAAAAAGGATTAAACTAAAAATGTTGAATGTTTTGACAACATTCGATGAAAGAAAACTGGCAATCATTATGTGCTCTACATAAATGATTATTTGTAATGCTGATAAAAAAATAAATAACAACACTAATACTATTACTAATAAACAAACAAACAAACAAACAAGCAAACAAACAAACAAACAAACAAACAAACAAACAAACAAACAAATAAATAAATAAATAAATACATAGATAAATAAATAATTTACAATTTAATTCATTTATAAGACAACGAAACTAAAAACTTATTTGATGTAAATAACTGAACTCAAATATCTAATTTCATTATTATTATTATTATTATTATTATTCATATACTTCAACTTCATCTGCTGGTGTAACATTCGTTTATTTTCCTAGCACATTAACACTAAACAACTTTGCTATGATAAGGATTTCACATTTTCATATGAAATGTTTATTGGTTTATGAACATTTTATTGCCATCATATTTTTAATTATTGGTATATTATTATTATTATTATTATTATTATTATTATACTATTATTATTATTATTATTATTATTACTATTATTATTATTATTTTCATAATTATTATTATCATATTTTTCATTATTTGCTTATAAGCCAAACATTCAAGGACAAATATATACTAAATTTCATGCCATACATTTTATATTGAACAAAAAACAAAACAATCCTTCAAGTATTGTATCTAGAATCTCCTGTTCTTTCATTTGTTTTAAATAAACTTTTCTCTAAACATTCAAATAAAAACCTCGGTTAACTATGAATTTCAACGTTTGTATAAAATGTTTTAATAAGTAAATACTCGTTTCACAAACTTTGGTGTTAAATATTTTACTTTTTTTATTTTAAAAAAATGCAACAAATCATCCACCACAATGAGAGGTCATTTATAGAAGCTGGTTTTCAAACACAGCTTAGTCAATATTTATTGAAAATATCACAATTTTGTTTAAAAACTATATTGAACATTAAAATTAGTACTTACTTTTTCTAAATCGCTTACTCTTTTATAATATTATCACAAAAATTAAATTGTAGTTCTTTCGTAATAATAAGTTTCCTCTTTTTTTTTAAGTTATCATTAATTGTCATATCTGTGCACTGAGGTTATCAACTCAAAGATTTAAAATCGTCATATATGACGATTACATATTACCTGGTTTTGCATATATGACGATTACATATTATAGACGCATTCTCTTAGTCCTTGTTCTTGAATAAATCGAAATCTTATAATATTGAGAGAACGTGTTCAATTTTTTTAGACCAATCCAAGTGTAAACTTATGGGTCTGTGGTGAAAAGCTAAACTAGATTTATTTAGTTCACTTCCAAGAGTGAAGCTTTGAAAACTTTCTTCAATGTTAACATACTTTGAGGGAAGATCAAATGTTCATGAACCGAGCTCGCCAGAACAATCAAATTATATAGCGCACTTTCCTTCATTATATCAAGTCTTGCATAATGAACGCTAAATCTAACACCTCTCATACCATAGCCATGAGAGGGAAAATGTTAAGACAGAAACTTCAGGAAATAGTTATCTGGAAGCCTGTATAAAAAACAGTGTAAGAGTTTAAAATCACGTTTTAAAATATTATTGCATGTGGTTAAAACTTCCACATTTCCCAACCGATAACGTTCGACTCAGATGTTTACCGATTAGTTTTTAATTCAAATTTCAGTTTTTGTGATTTCTGAAAAGATAAATCTTGTATCTATGCAACGAAACTTCAATTAGCAAAAAGACAGAAAAGCGTATATACGATTCAAATTTTTCGTATTATAGATAGCATATATGCTACAGTTGGGTCATTCCAGAAGTCACAGGGACCATTAAATCGAAAGAATTATAGAATGAAATAAAAAAAACAAAAGAAAGGAAAACCTAAATGGAATTAACCATAGCATAGACGTACTATAAGTCTATGGAATTAACTCTATAACCAAGCGTCTCGAAAATGGAGATAATTGTATCCTTACCTATTATTATATTTATAATTTTCTCATCCTATCTTCTCCTATCTCTCCTTTTAAAACTACTTACGATAAACTGTATATGGCGATTAAAAAATATGAATAGAATCATAATTGTCATGCATGACAAAGGATATTTTTCTTAATCGTCAGTCTATGACGATTCTGGATTTAAGGTAACTTTAAGTTTCAATTATCGTCATAGGCATAACACTAAAAGCTATGATAAAACAAATTAAATAAACCTAATATTATCAACGTAAAACTATCACTAACATTTGAAAAAGAATATCAACATTTAGAAGTTTTTATTTTCGGAGTAATTGGGTTTTCGTAGAATCAGTTTTAATCCATTCAAGTACTAAACTGCATCACTTTTACGCCACGAGTGGAACTAATTTTTTTAACGTTTGGGTGGGTTGCCAAACGATCCAAAACGTGGAGTAAAATGTAGTAAAGGGTTGCTAGATCATGTTGTTAAATAACCATCGAAAAATATTTATTTGGGGTAAAAAGTAGTTGTTAACCTCTTATTCATGACGATTAGTGTCCCTACTACTCTAATATGTGCAACAATGAAAAAACATGAATTACTTCACCAATAAAAAAGAAGAAGAAGAAGGGTTCGGTAGAAAACGATATTTTACATTAAGTCATCAGAAAATAATTGCAGTTCATGACAGACGTTAAGGTTTGTTTTAATAAGAACTTTACTGCATTTTAGTCCTTATGACGTAGACCTTGTCAGGCATTAATGGGTTAACACTTTAACGCCTGAATCATTATTACTCTAAGGTCTACAATATAATTATATTTACATTGAAAATAACCCTACAACCGTCACTGTCTTTTCCCTACAGGCGTTAAAGGGTTAAAGTTAATTATATATTTGTCACATAAGACTATTAGTATGTGAGTATAATAATGTATGTTTGTATAAACACGTATAAAAAAGAATAAAACAATATACATTATGCGTATGCATTAATGTGTATGGATTATTGTGTGTATGTATTTTTGTGTGTATATAATTTTCAATATAAACAAGATCACAAAAGATGAAACAAAAATGTTCATTGTACATTTTATTTACAAAAACGTAAAATTTCTACATTTTCTGGATTAAATTTTTATTCACGAATGTTATCTTTCTTTACATACTTGCAAGTCGTACTCTCAACTGTTTGTCAGTCATTATCAATAATTTGTGTTTCATTAAAATATGTTCATATGAAAATTATAAAAATGGCGTAAGAATGTTTAGCATGTTTCTGAAAAAGTAAAATATTGGATTTTGTTATTGAAAAAGAATTTATATATATATTAATAATAAACAAAGGTGAAATGATGTAGAGCTGTTTTGAAGTTTGAAATGGTAAAGTTAAACGGTTTTTAAACCTATAGAAGTAACATGTGTTTAATGCTGGCTTATGCAATTTATTAATAGACTTTCTGTAAGGTACAAGTTTAGTTTATTGGTGGAGGTAATTACTTTGAAGTCTTCTGTTTTTTAATTGTGACTAATTTTTGCAATATTTTCGTATTGCGTTAAAAAGAAGATTTATTAACCGCATATTATTTCGGTAAGACACATCGAAATGCTCGCTTATTCTACGCTGAAAGTGGCGCATAGTAGCACCTATATATTCAACATGTATATATTCGTAAACAAGCAAATGTTTTAATTTTCTTCTAATTTCAAAACACTGGCTACCAAAACTTTTGTTTGATACATTCATTTCTACTGGTTTTGTGAAATATTTAGAGTTGTTCAAGAAATATTGTTTCGAAAAGTTAAATTCTGCATTTATGCATGATACCTAAAAGAGGCGATAGAGTAAACATTTATACAAAAAGGTGTAAATGACAAACAGTTCAGACCTAAGCCTGTGAATGTAGGTTTTCGGTAAATACTAGATAAGAAACTAAATTACTAGATTTGGCAACTAAAATATCAAGGATAGGCAAAGTGTGGTTGAATATTATTATGCTGGCTATTGAGGTATTTAAGATTTTTCTATGTGCAAGTTTTCTCTAAAAACAAGGAAAGATCATCGACATAACGCATTATTGTGTGTGTGTGTTTCGCATTTGTTTATGCATTATTGTTTGTATGTATTTCTGTGTGTATGCAATATTGTGTGTATGCATTATTGTTTGTATGTATTTCTGTGTGTATGCATTATTGTGTGTATGCATTTATGTATGTATGTATTTGTGTGTATAAACATTATTGTGTGTATGCATTTATGTATGTGTGTAATTGTGTGTATATACATTATTGTGTGTATGCATTTATGTATGTATGTATTTGTGTGTATATGCATTATTGTGTGTATGCATTTATGTATGTATGTATTTGTGTGTGTATGCAATAGTGTGCGTACGCATTGTTGTGTGTATGTATTATTGTGCGTACGCATTGTTGTGTGTATGCATTTATGTACGTATGTATTTGTGTGTGTATGCATTATTATTTGTATGCATTATCATGTATATGCATTTATGTATGTATGCATTATTTTGTGTAAGTATTATTGTGCCTACGCATTGTTGTGTGTATGCATTTATGTATGTATGTATTTGTGTGTGGATGCATTATTATTTATATGCATTATCGTGTATATGCATTTATGTATGTATGCATTATTGTGTGTAAGTATTAGTGTGTGTAAGTATTATTGTGGGTACGCATTGTTGTGTGTACGAATTATTGTGTGTGTGTCTTTGTGCGTGTATGCAATTTTATGTGTATACATTTAAGTGTGTATGCATTTGTTTGTATATGCAATGTTGTATGTATGCATTATTGTGTGTATGCATTATCGTGTATATGAATTTATGTATGTATGCATTAATGTGTGTATGCATTATCGTGTATATGAATTTATGTATGTATGCATTATTGTGTGTATGCATTATCGTGTATATGAATTTATGTATGTATGCATTAATGTGTGTATGTATGCATTAATGTGTGTATGTATGTATGCATTAATGTGTGTATGCATTATTGTATAAAAAAAAAAAAATTGAAGAAGCTGAAAGATAATAATTTTATACACGTTGAGAAACAAGTTTATATTTTATCACCCTTCGGCAATTTACATTTATTTCATATTGAATTTTTTATTGGCCTTAATAATGTCACAAATGCATTAAGACAAATAATAATAATAACAATAACAATAATAATAATAATAATAAATATTACTAAAAAATTTAACACCAATAATACTAGTGTATAAATGTATTATTAATAATGATAATAGTATAAACAATGTTAATAATAATAATGCTAATAATGATAATAGTATAAGAAATGTTAATGATAATAATGGTAAGAAGATAAACAAAGATAATTATAATAATAGTAATAGCCTAAATAATAATAATAAATAAGTTAAAATTGAGTAGAATTACCTCAAAATGTATTACCTCAAAATAAATTACCTCAAAATGTATTACCCCAAAATGAATTACCTTAAAATAAATTACCTCAAAATGTATTACCTCATAATTTATTACCCCAAAATAAATTACCTCAAAATAAGTTACCTCGAAATGAATGGCCTGAAAAAATCCTTTATTCTTGCATAGCAACATTGTTGAAAACGGTTCAGAGGATCAATGTACGAAGGTAATAACGGACTGGCTTTTCAAGGACTTGACCTTTCGATGATGATGATGATAATGATAATAATGATAATAATAAAATAATATAGATAATGATGATGATGATTGTAATGATGACGATGATGTTAGTTATGATGATGATAAATATAATAACGGTGATAATAATTATAATAACGGTGATGACGACGATGATAATGGTTGTTATAATGATAATGATAATGAATGAAAAAAACAAGCTACCAGATTGTTAAAAACAAGTTAACAGTTTGTTAAAAACAAACAAACAAATGGTTTGTTAAAAAAATATTGGTCTCAAAAAAACAAGTGATTTATTCAAGACAAATAAATAATTAACTTGTTAAAAATAAACAAACACACAGTTTGTTAAAAAAAACAAAAACATAGTTTGTTCAAAATAAACAAACAGATACTGTGTTCAAAACAAATAAGAAAAGTAGTTCGTTCAAAACAAACAAACAAACAAACAATTAGTTTGTCCAAACCAAAGATATAGCATGTTGAAAACAAACAAAGAAGTATTTAGTGTTAAAGAAAAACAAACACACAAGTAGTGTGTCCAAACCATAGACGTATTATAACTAGATTGCGTGTGACCGAGCAAAAACGTGCCGTTTTTTCTGGGTCCCAAATTTAGAAAGTATGAAAACATTAACCAAAAACG
>JARUHE010129221.1:0-14516 GCA_031471125.1 Archaeomysis grebnitzkii | reverse complement strand
GATGGCGAGCTTAACCGTCGGCATGATCGCCGGTAAAATGGCAAATCAGAGGTTAGTGTTTCCATTATTCTGTCCAATCCCTGTATATAACTTATGGTAAAATAAATTTGTTAATGTTTGAATGAATATAAATTATTGGTTCTTAACATGAGTTAAAAATAACTGTTTATTTCTATTTTCAATTAGGTCGTATAAAGATTGTTTAACTCTAAAAACAATATTGAATTCGATTACGCAGGCTTATTTTATATAATGTAATTGACTAATGTTGTTTTATTAAAACATTAATTAATATTTAAGACTTCGGTGATGGAAGTCAAGCGTGTCAGCTGATTCTGCGTCGTCTGCAAAGCCATTTTGATACAAAATCTGGTTTACATGCTGTGTAAATAATTGTATGTTTAGCTAAAATCTTGACATACTTTTTTTTACCACTACACTGAATTAACAAGTAATCTGATTCATAAACATAGTTTCATGCAATAATAAATTAACTGCTATTATTTTAAAGTATAAACTTGACGTTTCCGACATTTTAAAGGAAAAGTTTATATCATTGAAATACAACTTACTTTGAAATATATGGCAAAAACTATATCAAATTGTTTAGCAAACACTGTTATGCGAGATCATTTCAAATAAAATTTACAAAATTGTAACATTTAGGCGGTTTTAGCTTAAACAAAAAACTTTATTGTGCAAATTAGTATTGATGAAAATCTGTCATACGTCATATGAAGAGTTTGCGATTAAGAGATTATTTTGCTTGTATAGAGAAAAATACCTTGAAGTTGCCAGTGACTAAGTTTCTTTCTTCTTGGAACATAAGAATCTCATGATTTTTAGGGTATCCATCCTACGGATACCCTATTACATCGACATGCGTGGGTCAGTCCGTTGAATCTCACGTTCACATTTTAGGTGATTCTTGATTTTACAGTTATTTTTATTGAACAAGTTTATAGATAACGAGCTGAATAATACCTTTGCTTAAATAAAAACTTCTATATTTTATATTTTCTTTGAAATATTATTTTTTATAACTCAAATTAACTATTTTTATAAGAGGTGAAGGTTTTTTTTAATTTACAATTTTTCTTGAATAATAATTTTTTTTAAAAAACAAACAAGTTTCTTTAGGTTTTTCCTCCTAAAAATGATGGTTTATAATGAACTTACATAAGAGGTGAAGACAATTTTTAATTTTTTTTTATTTCACAGGTTTTTTTTAGAAGTTGAATTTGTCTTTTATTGAAACCGTTTGTTACCTCTGATTGACAAATGCCCTATTATAGCCAATTTTTTGTATTTTTATTAAAATATTTCGCTCTATTGTTATAATAAATAACTCTAGAAGTGATTTTTTGCACCGGCACAACATGAAAAATAGCCATCTCTAGCACTCTTTTGCATCATTTTTGTGCAACTAAATTTTTTGAATTCTCAATTAGATATTTCACTCTTGTTATAATAAATGAATATAGAATGCATATATGTACAGTATATTAGGGTAAGAGCACTAAATATTGACACTATCAGAAGTCTGACACCTAACTTGAAAATTGTGGTATTTACAAATAACTAGCTGGTATTTTAGTTCCAAATTAACACCAATATAGGGTGCACTTTTTACAAATATTCAAACAAAATTTGAGAGTAACTTACTCTCATTGAACAGATATACATTTTTTTCCCAATTCCAATTTTTGTTTTTCGCCATTTTTGATGTATTTACTATCAATTTCGTCAAAAAAGTATAGTGCTGAAAATAGTGTGACAAACAAATTGACTTTAGTAAATGAATACCATATGGTATATATGGTATCACAAGCGGTCAGATTATTGGACTTTATTTTTAAATTCTATTGTATTTCCAAGCAGTAATGGTAATGTCAATATAGAACATACTAATTATAATCAAAATGCAATGCCGACACACCAATAATTTGAATCCTAGTAATTTATAAAATGCATCTTTAGTATATTAAATATTAATATAAATAAAGTTAATTGTTTTTTTTCTTAATACATTGATTTCAATATTATTTTCAGTTTCAAAAAGTTCAACAAGCACTACCTACAACAACAATGAGATGCTTGAATTGACATTGAAGCAAAAGGAATCATTAACACAGCACATTTGTAACAACATCCTTTTGAGTGAAAAGAGGAAGAGAAGTCTGATTGATGAAATTTGTGAAGATTCAAGGTCGTCTAATGTCAACATAGAGAGCCTATAAAAATTTGAGGTCGTCTAATTTCAACATAGGGCATAAAATAATTTGAGGTCGTTTAATGTTGATTCAATACTGTCTAACGTCCACAAAGAGAGTGTATAAATAGTTCCACTTTTTCAAATCCCTTAAACATATAAAAATGACAGGGCGTATAATTGCACTTGTTGATATGGATTGCTTTTATGTTCAAGTGGAAGAACGCGACAATCTGCAGATAAAAGGGAAACCTGCTGCTGTTGTGCAGTACAATAGTTGGAAAGGAGGAGGGTGAGATTTGGTTTTACATTTTCAATTATTTATTACTTTTAAATATTTTTTACCATTTATGTTGTAAAAAGTGCATGTGCATATGGTGCAGAATTATATCCTAAAATATCCATTTGTTTTGTGTTTGTTGTGAAACTCCTTATGGGAGTAAAATTACTAATTTTAGTCACTGTCAGACTGACCTAACTGCATATATATCAACTAAACTTTCAAAATTTAATCTTGTATCAACTTTTTAGGGTATCCATCCTACGGATAACTATTACAATCAACATGCTTGGGTCAGTCCGTCATTGGCGTCGTCTGCGGCATCTCGTGTTTACAATTTAGGCAAAGCCAAATGTTAAAGTTTTTAATTTTTGATTTTACAGTAAACAAAGTTTATAGATAATGAGCTGAATAATAATTTTACTTAAATAAAAAAAATATTCTATATATTATATTCTCTTTAAAAATGATGTTTTATAGCTCAATTTAACTGAAAGCAAATGTTAAAGTTTTTCATTTTTGATTTCACAATTTTTTTTTATTGAACAGTATAGATAATGAGTTGAATAAAAACTTTGCTTAAATAAAAAAAATTCTATATATTACATTTTCTTCAAAAAATGATTTTTTATAGCTCAAGTTAACTTTGAAAATATTTTAATATTTTTATAAAAGGCGAAGGTAAATGTTTTCATCAGATCTTAGAACAATTCTGATGAAAGTATTTTTGTTTCATATTTTGGTTTAGTTAAGCACCAGTGAATGAGAAATTGAGTGTGTATAAAAAGTCTATGAGGTGAATTAATGATGAAATTATATTTTTCACTTTGTAACATACTTTTTGATTGACTTCTCTGTTATGAAAACATAAAAGTTTTGATGATAACATTTTTAAGCTGCCTGAAAGACCAGCTTCTATAACTGACCTTTAATTGTTGTTCTGTTGGGTTGGCAGATGACTTGTGGACTCAAACTATATTTTGCTTTTTTATCAAAAAAAATTTACTTAAAAGTTAACTAAAATGAAAATAAAGAACATAAAATTCTACACTATTATTCTTAAGGATTTTTTTTGTGAAATCTATTTGTTTATTAAAACGCACATTTTGTAAAGTAGTTTGTGAACTCTGCCATTTTATCATTAAATTCATTGCTAATGGAGATTTTTATTTGAAGGTCTAGAGAAAAGTTTGTTTAAAACAAATGAAAGAACTGTAGTTTTTGGAAGGAATGTCTCAAGGTTTTTTACAAAAAATATATTTCTTTAAATAATAATTGCATGTAACCTCAACCAATATTGCATGACCGAGATTTTTATTAAAAAGTTTATTTGAAACAAATGAAAAAAAAGTATTCATTTCCTTCTCCAGAGATGAGTTGTATATTCCATCGGAACATATATTTTAATTTTTTAAAAATAAATTATAGAATTGTATTACACAGCTTTTAATGAGTAACATTTACCCCATCTTGCTTGTTTTTTTCATACTTTGTTTTTGATTTATGCACCGATATGTTATGAATGAAGTGTACATAAATAATCTGTAAGGTGACTTTTGGTTGAATAGAATGTTTTTTAACTATATAACAATCTAATTCATTGACATTTCTGATATGGAAATGGAAAATTTTTCTTATGAACATTTTTTGGATACAGTTATACATCAATGGAGTGGAATAGGTGAACCTTTGATTAAGGTTAGGTAAGGTCAGGTCAGGTCAGGTCAGGTCAGGTTAACTTTTGGTTAAGTGATACTTTGCATTTTTTAATTAATTTTTTATATGAAGTTATTGAATTATTGCAGCGCATTTGAACCGTTTAGTTGAAGGGTTACTATTTTAAATAAAGCTACTGAATGGTCCCTAGACATTTGAACTGTTTGACTATTATATTTCTAGTTCATACGTGATTACAATAGTACAACATTTTAACTTATTTAAATTATTTTGATTATTTAGAAATGTTTTAAATTTATGTAGACACCTTAAAATTGTATTTGTCGAGGGAATTTAATTAAGTTGAGACATAGCAGTTACCATTCTACAGTTGTCTGGATCGTCATCCTCGGGTTTATCCTTTCACACTAAACAAAATGTTATATTTTTTTGGTTTATGGATCAAATCACTTAAAAAATAAATACTTGAGTTTTTATTTGACATTACTTGACATTAAAATCACTTGGCAGTTTAGGCATAAATAGTTTATAAATATTATTTTCTTCAGAATTATTGCTGTCAATTACGAGGCAAGGGCTTGTGGAGTTACAAGACAAATGCGAGGTGACCAAGCAAAGGAATTTGCACCTGGCATTCATCTCGTTCAAGTGCCCGTCCACAGAGGAAAAGCTAATCTTACAAAGTAAGTCTGAGCATTTTCATTCTTTACCAAATGTAACAAAATTTAGGCTAACTTCAACTGTGCTTCTGCCGAGGCAAAAATCACTGCTCTATGATTCCGTCTTGATTGTTGGGCTTCTCACAAAAGTACCCCAAAAATTTTTTGAATTTTGATTGTGTAGTTATGTCTTTTATTTAGAATAACTAGAAAAATACTAATTCTAAACACCAATCTTCAACAATACTTTTGAAATATTTGCTTAATATAAATGAAAGATATATGAATTTTTAATTATGTTTAGTCAATAAGTATTTACACATCTTTACAGGTATTTTAAATACCTCGGTTTTTATGTATTTTTGAAGTTTTTGATTTAAATGCAATGAATTTTTTATTTATTTATTTATTGTGTTATGTGTACATATGTCTACTGGGACAAAAAATAGACTTCACAATTGATTTGGTCTATTGCTATTTTCATTACATAATCGCAACATATGAAATATTGTTAAGTGGCTTGCAGTTGGCTGCCATTCTTTTACTTGTAATTTGAAGAGAGTTCTCATTTTAAATTTTGTCAGCTTTTAAATATTTAATTGATGAAGATGGAAATCATGTCCCCTTATAAAATAATGTTGATTCCAATGACTGATAATTTTAAGTTTCTCTGATCTAGAGGAACATGAAGTGTTTGTTTATATGGGATATATTTATGTAATGTTTATGAAATGCATCACTATTTCAAAATGATTTGATTGACATTGATAAACCAAGATGAATATAATGTACCAGTGATGTGCTAAGTTTATTACCTAATTATTCATTAAAAATATAATTTTGAGATGTAATCAACTAAATTTATATAGATTCAAGAATTAAAGTTTAACAAGAATATAATGAAAAATTAAAGAAAAAACTATTGTGTAGTAGTGCACAAGTAAAAATTTGGATCTTGTACCTAAGTATTATGTAATGAAATTAAAACATCATATATATTGATGAAGATCTATAATTTAGTTGGTAGTTAACATTGAGGCCTTATCTAATGGTTTCATTGTTTGTGTTGGTGAAGAGCTAATCGTGGACAAAAGATGGCATTAGTTGAAGGTTTCTTTTCGTTTTATGCCAACAAAATTGTGTAGTTGATTAATATTTGTTTGACTTTGACTTTAGATTGTACATATATAAATTTGTGATTTCAGATATAGAGATGCCGGAAAGGAAGTAATTACTGTTCTCAGCGAGTTCAGCGAAGTTGTCGAACGAGCAAGTGTTGACGAGGCTTACATTGACCTTACCGAGGCAGTTTTGCATCGTCTCGGCCAATTGGAAGATAAAAATATTCCTCCTGAACAACTGAAATCCACTTGGGTGGTTGGTTATGATAAGGAAACCGACGGAAATGGTCAATGTGAGTTTATTATTAGTGAGTGTGCTATGCATGTAACGAATGCCCTGTCATAGTCCTGTACACACTGCATGGCATGTACATCAGTAAATATTAGTTTGTAATATTATTTGAGGTTTTACAAGAAAGTTAATTTAACAATAATTGTCCATATAGTTATTTAAATAAAATTTCATTTCCTTAAACTCTTTTAGCCTAGATTTTTAGTTAAACTTATTGACAGAGTTCATTGTGAATCAAGATGAAAATGTTATTGGTTCAAATAAGGTATGGACCGAATAGCAGTGTAATGTTTTGCAAACACGTTTAGGACCAATAAACCAAACTGTTGGTAATTGGCAAATCAGCTAAGCTACGATGTTTCAAAGGAATGCCAATGAACTCTTTAGTTGTAAAATATTGTTCTAATAAGAATGCATGGATGACAGCGGTGTGTTTTTTCCGAATGGCTGTTAACCTGGAATGAATCTCCGATATTTGAGATGGATGTTATGTCGGTTATGCAAAACGTTGTAAATGCCAAAGATTTCTTCCAGATTTATGATAATTTACAGTGCTGTGATGGAAATGAACCAGATCTTGTGGAACAAATAGTTAAAAATATCAAACATAATTAAATTGCAATATTAACGAGAACGATGACACAGAGCCTATGCAGGATAGCCAAATTCAGATGATTAGCCATGACGAGGCTAAGAAATCTATTAAATAGTTGAGACAGTGTCTTATGTAAGAAAGAAATGAGAGTAGTCCACGGTCTGAATCCGATTTATGTTATGATTTTGTGACATCAAAAATGCTAACATGTAATCTAATTTAGTGCACTGTTTTATATTTTGGAAGTTTTCAGTTTGTTCTGTTGTTTTTTTGTGATCCTAAATATTGAATTTTATATAATTGTGAAATGTTTACTGCGGTCAGAGTATTAATAAATAGTAAAGCAGTTAACACTATATCTTTTTCTATAATTCAAATCTTGCACAAAATAAATACTATCACAGACTTGTATATAGTTGGTAACTTCATTTTATATGGACAGCCAGTTAAAGTGGTCAAAATCGTACAGATTAAGCGGAATTGATTGTAGTTGGACTTTATTTATATTATACAATAAAAGGTAACACAATGTTTGTTATATAAAAGCCAGTAAGGTATAACATCCTCCATGGCAAAGTTAATTATGCACATTTGAAAATAAAAAGTTAATAATGAAATGATGAAATAATAAAGTTATATAATACAAATAATGTCAACAAGATGGTTTCAAAGGCAGAACATTTTTCTCTAGTCTGTATGACTCACTCTTGTTTGTTGCCGTCGATTTCACATCATTATCTTATTGTATGTTCCAATAGTGAATGGCCATGCTGCACCATAACACAAACATAATAGTGAATGTACTTCTCCGAGCTGTAATATTTTTTAATTTTTAAAAATTTGTTCCTGGTTTAGTTATGAGGGAAGAAGGACTTCGGAATTGGGTGAACACACTTGACGATGATAACTCCATGGATCAATATTGTGATAACAAAAGGTTGTTGATGGCAGCTGTCATTTGTGAGGAGATGAGGGCTTCAGTGCTGGAGAAAACTGGCTTTAAATGTTCTGCTGGAATATCTCACAGTAAGGTAATGTTATTGCTGTGCTTGAATGTTCCTTTGCATAAATAAAGTTTGGACTTGAACAGTAATTGTTTAATTTAGGCTCTGTTTGATAGGGTAAGAAAGTTAGAATAAAAACAATATTAATTGGGATTATTTTATCTTCAGATGCTGAGCAAACTTTCTTGTGGTCTGCACAAACCAAACCAACAGACGATTCTTCCGCAAGATCAAGTACAAGAATTGTGGAAAACGATGCCCATTGGTAAAATTAGAAATCTAGGCGGGAAGCTCGGCAATTTCCTCAAGGAAGATTTGAATTGCAACATGATGGCTGACTTAGGAACACTGCCATTGAATACGCTGAAGCTTCACTTTGACGATAAAAATGCGTAAGCTGGAATATTAATTTCTATGCAAACTAGACTAGATCTTAATCTAATCAATGGTTTATATTTTGATGAATCAAATGTAATTATTGTATAAGGTTTTTTCTTACTGGTAATTTTCTCACTAGTTCCTGAGGTTTCTAAATAAAAATTCTATTCCATATGTCAATGATTTTAAAACAATAAATGAGATTTTTTTATAGCATTAAATTAATGCCATTGAAAAAGTGTTGTGAAAGTTTATCAAACTATTATCTCCTCCCTCCCCCTCTGATTACTTACTGGTTGTCCTCAGCTTCCTCTGTCAGTAGAAAACCAATGGAGGCGAGATATCCAGGTACTCTAATCGGGTCCAAAAAGGAAATGATTGAATAGAGTTACCTCTGCTGGGGAAATTTAGAATAGTGGTTGTTCTTATAAAATATAAATGCCAAAGATTCCCTATAGCTTAGCACCAAGATAGGCTTGAGTATCCATTCTGCAAATAACAAAGATGGTTTCTGTAAGATCAGCATTAGTGTTTGTTACATTTCAATGGGACGATTTGTTACAGTTCTTATAATACTGTAATGGTGTTGTCTTTACTTAAAAGGTCTTTGCAGCATCACTCTAGACCAGGGGGGCCAGAATTTTTTTTAGGGTACCACAAAAAGAAATTTTGGTGCTGCTAAATATTTTTTTTTTACATAGAAAGTTAAATTTTATCATATTCTTAGTTGTTTTTTTTATGTTATTTTATACCACAGATAATATTAGAAATTGCAACATACACAGGATAAACTTATCTCGAATTTAATCACAAAAACACCGTAATCAGGCAAATTATAAAAACACTAGTACACAACAGCAATTACGTGCTAACTCTATCTATATAACCAAATAAATAAACATTTAAAACAGTTATCGTTAACATTTTTCTTTTAATAAACTTGCATTTTCTTTTAATTTAATAAGGGTGACTTTGGTAATTTGGGAATAGGTAGGTGGGTACCAGGTTCAGTGCCAGAAACAGCACTCATTGCCACATTCGCCCACCTTTGCTCTAGCCCATGGACATTATTTTGGTTCTGATTTTTTCTGACACATCCTTCTCCTTTTCTCTTCTATTTTAATCATGTACTCTTAGTTTGTTTTTACATCAACATCATGGCGAATCGTATATATTTGGTCCTATATAAATATGTGAAATAAAAATAATACAAAGGTTATAATATTAAAGTATTAATTTCTGAACAGGATGTGGCTATTTGAACTTGGCAAAGGTAGAGATCATGAGAAGGTGAATGCAAGACAGCTGCCCAAAAGTATCGGATGTGGGAAAAATTTCACAAACAAAGATATTTTAAATACAAAAGAAAAGGTGAGAAATATGGTTTAGTCCCATGGCCCCAAAGAACATTTATTTCGTCTGATGTATGATGGTCGTCCATCCAAACCCAATGTGGCACACCTATTATTGTTTCAACATTCCAACATTCATTGTTTGTTAATCTAATTCTTATTATCAAATAAAATGAAACGTTCAATGAAAATTTCATGTTGTACGAATCAAAGACTCCTGTTCACCAGAAGTTTAAACATTTTGTAGTCTTGCCTGGTTCCAACCAGTAAGACTAAGTAGGATTAAAAAAAAGTGTCTGATCATTTTAGATTGAACCACTGTAAAATATAATTAAAAATTTGCTTTATAATACATTTTAGTCAAATTATATTGTTAAATTTTTATTTAAGGTCACATTGTGGTTATCCCAACTGTCAGAAGAACTTTCCGAGCGATTAATTGAAGATGAAACTACCGTAAGTATAATCTTTTTTTTTTCAAAGATTTTCACTTCTTCATAACCAAATAAAGTCTTTAACCGTTCAATGCCTACCAATTTGTTTACATAAGGACTAAAATATGTTGAAATAGTGGTTAAAACAACTCTTATTGAACAATAATTAATCATGGATTTTAAACATAAAATAAAATGTCCGACATTTCGAATTATTAAAAGATTTTCCGAATTATTATCAGAACAAACGTCATGCAAAAACCCTGACAGTTGGAGTGAAACTTGGCGACGAGAAGTACTCGTACTTGTCACGGTCTTGTGGCTTGCCTTCATACTGCAGCAAAGATCTTGCCAAGGCAGCCATGTCGCTAATACAGCATCACAATAAAGGGCCGTCAAAAGAAGCTATTTGGTGAGTTGTTCTATCATTAAAAATAATTGAGGTTTGTAACGTCTTTATGGGTAACCTTTTATCAATACTAAATCATGTTCATGCCTTACATACAATCTGTGGGAGAGTTTGTGACATTTATGAAATTTTTATGGATGATGAATGTTCAGTATTGATATGAAAATATATTTTTAGTATTTCTTAATTAGTATTTAATATTTATTGAGTAATATTCAATTGTTGTCGAGCATGCCTAGCAAAACTCTACAGTAGCACTTGCCATGTTGAAATTTTTTTTTTTTCATGTTTAGATTTGATTTGTGCCAATAGATTGGAAATAAAGTCTACATAACTAGTTTCTGAAGTGAATTTTTGATTTAATAGGGTCTTCCCACTTTTAACATCATTTTTGAATGACATTTCTCATATGGAGACTTTTAATGTATTTGGTAATTTTTTAAAAAGTTACTAAATAGTTTTGAGACTTTTGAACCATTCGGTTCGTGGATTACTAACATACATAAATAATTTTTAATATATATTGTTTGTTAATTAACATTCACTATTTAGTGATATATATTTGATATTTTATAATTACAACCGTATTTAGTATTAAGTAATAATTTAGTATCTAGTAACCTGTGTTTGTTAATCAATATTTAGCATTTAGTATTAATAATAAGTATTTCTCAGGACACCCCCGTTGATGAACATTTCTTTTTCTGCAAGTAAATTTGAAGATTCTGTTTCAAATTCTGTTTCAATTGAAGAACTCTTTAAGAAGGCATCACAAAAAACAAACAAAGTGAAACCGAACTCCAATCTAATTAGCCGACCAAAAAAAACTTCTAATCGAATAGTGGATATGTTCAAAAAACAGAAAGAAGTTTACAAAGCATTATCAAGTGAAACAATTGCAAAGACTAATGCTGGTTATAGTGCTAATACTGACAATGCTGTAAGTATTAATTCTGATAATGGTTCAAGTAATAATACTGAGAATGATATTAGTATTAATACTGAGAATGATATTAGTATTAATACTGAGAGCAGTATAAACAATGATGTTAGTGTGCTCAACAATGATGATAGTACTTTGAATAGTGATGAAACTAATATAGATAGTGATGACACTATTATAGATGGTGATGACACTATTATAGATAGTGATGGCACAGTTATAGATGGTGATGATGGTATTATAGATGGTGACGGTATTGACAATTATGATAACAGTGTTTTAGATAGTCAAAACCATATCATCAATAATGGTAATGATATTACAAACAAAAATGTAGTGTCAAAGAATGATTCATTCACACTAGATGTCAACAAAATGGCTACCGATAATGTGACCATCTTCGTTGGTGACAGGAAAATCGAGACTAAAATCCCACAATCGTCCACATCGTTCTTTCGAAATTACATGCTGCAAAAACAAAATGAATGCCTCAACAACAGCAATGATGACCGGATCATAATCGAGAGTAGCATTGCCAAATCGGAGAACGTCGATGATGAAGCAACACTCGACTTTGATCTTCACAATAATGAGTCTAATGATGATAATTTAGATTCATTGGTTGAATGTCTGTCTAGTTCATCAAGCGATGACAGCTCTTCGGAAAAAATCCAAAATGTTTCAAAAACTGATTTGAAAACTAATTTCCAAAATGTTTTAAAAGATAATGCAAAAGCTAATGAGAAAAGTGTTCCCTCCACAAGTGTAGTTAAAAAGTTGACAACCAATGAAAAAAGTGATAAAGTTGACATGAGCGAAAAGTTGGTTTTAGAATTGTTTCCAAATTTAAACAACATTGACGAGTCCGTATTGTCTTGCTTACCCATAGAATTACAAGCACAAGTGAGAAAGATGAAGGCAAGGTTTAATGCCAAACAGGAGGGGAGAAAAGCATTAAAAAACACTGGAATTTGGAAATACATGAACGAAAATGTGCAATGTGATTCATCATCAATAAATGAGAGTTTGGACTCAAGAACTTCAAAAGAAAATAAATCTGTGGAGTCACCCGACCTATATGCAAGTGACTCTTTTTCGTTTGATGGTGCAATGAATGGAGAAATTTCTGTTCAAAATGGACAAGGTCCGAATCCGACCGAGGAACAGAAGGTCCAAAGCACGGACAATTTTGTAGATTGTACAGAATGTGGAATCAAAATTCAAGTGACTGAAATAGTCGAGCACATGGATTATCATTTGGCTGTCAGTTTGAGGAAAGAACAACAAATACAGATAGAAGAAGTTCGTTCAAAGCCAAAAGAAGTTTCTAATGCCAGGGCAAAAGTTGTAACCCCAAACAAAAAAAGAGGAAGGCCGTCGAAACTCGCGAATAAAAACATAAAACATCCAAAGTTAGATAAGTTTTTTTGTATAACAAAATAGCTTGTAGCTAATCTTTGTTTTCCTATTTCTTATGCAATAGAAAATGCTATCCAATTACCCTCCTAAGTCGATTGATTTGCAAATATCTTTCTGGATTATCACCTCAATCTTTGAACTTAAAATTTTTCATTGATTATAAGATTGGATAGTTTTTCAAATTTATGAAATGAGATGTTGCTACATTAGAATAAATGAACTTCATTGTTGAAATAAAATTGTAATTTTGTTTATATAATAAAGATTT
The DNA here is from genome assembly GCA_031471125.1 of Archaeomysis grebnitzkii. Taxonomy (NCBI): domain Eukaryota; kingdom Metazoa; phylum Arthropoda; class Malacostraca; order Mysida; family Mysidae; genus Archaeomysis; species Archaeomysis grebnitzkii. The sequence continues at coordinate 1,473 of JARUHE010129221.1, read as the reverse complement.
CAATACATATTTTAGATATATTTAGATCTTTTTTACAAATTTTATATTGAAAATTGTTGTAAAACTGTTCAGATAACAATTATTGCTTATCTCTAAATATATATACTGTTTTGATTGTTTTATCCAATGTAAAAACTAATAATATATATTTAATAATTAAGTGGAATATTAAAATTTATTTTTATGTACAATTTGAAAATTTTATTTAGATTTATGAAATAATTATTGAAATTGTCATACTGTGATATATTTACATTAAATTTGACCTCTTATTTTTAGATATTTTGTTTTCCTATTTACTGGGGTTATCAATTAACCCTTTAAGAAAAGCCAGAAATAATAACTTGTTTTCCTTAAATAACAATAACAATTATTGTTTTAATGTAATAATTCTTAGTTTTTCGTATATTTTGAAATTATTACCCAATAAATCGGTTAATGGCGCTTTTTCAAACTTAGGATAAGCTTAAAATGTATGACCTAGAGAGTTTGATTCTCACCATAGAAATATGTGCAGTGCCGGGCTTTAGCCCACATTCGAGTTAATCAATCAATCACCATAGAAATATGTAAAAGAAGGCAAACGTTCTGTTAACTTATCTAATGAATTATGTTCCAAATCATGCTACCGTTTCAAGTTATGCACACTCAGTCCGGTTCTTAAATGGTTTATTCCCCCTAAATCCTCTGTTAAGTTGTAAGTACTTCGTAAAGTACATAAATATGAAAATATGAAAAATATAATGCGTGATATTATTTAAGTAATTCATATTGATTCTATAGAGTTTGAAACTAGTAGGGAAAAATTATATACTAATGGGATCTATAATTGGTTATAATGATGAACAGTTTTTAATATACAAACAAAAGTTGATGAAACCTACAACAAGTATTTTCATAATATCAAAAACTATAAGTAGGTTAAGTGTACTTTTAAATTTCACAAGTTGAAACCTGATAAATGCCAAATATTTCTATACATTTTAATTTTACAATACAATATTCTTGATTTCATCTTAAATATAAATTATTTAATAATAGATAAAACAAAAGGATAAAATTATGAACCATTTTCAGCTAGGAAAATCCAAAAACTTGTGTAATACCTTATATTATTTTGTTTTTGTATCTAGAACAAGTAAAAAGTCAATAAATAATACAAAAATCATTTTAATTTTATTTTTCTCACGATTTTTAACCAAAAATTATTTTTTTTGTAATTAAAAAAAAAATTTGTAATTAAAAAATTTTTTTTTTACTGAGTATCAATTTTTTTTGTATCAATAATACTTAAACAAGGTGATTGAAAATAAATAAAAAATTATTTTTATTTTTTCTGATAGTTAACAAAAAAGTTTTTTTTTGTGAAATTTTTTATTTTGTGAAAAAAAAGTTGGTACCTAAAATTGTTATTATACTAAGAAAAATTCAATATTTTTCATAATAATTTCATTATAAATAAAATCATGACTA
>JARUHE010129110.1:0-14519 GCA_031471125.1 Archaeomysis grebnitzkii | reverse complement strand
GTTGAAAAGGAATTTTATCAAAGTTAGTTAGTTTTTACTGTCTTAGGTAATTGAATGAAAATTTATGAATATATTACAAATTGTTGATATGAGATATATTTTTTTGTTATTATAAATATTAAATTGAAATTACACAAACTAGCTGCAACACATTGTGTGGCTGGTTTCTACAAACTAATGATTGATTAAATATTTCTTGGACGTAGGCGTCGTGGTGAAAATTGGGTTGTTGTATTTGATGCATTAGGCAAAGTTGTGACGTCAGCATTAGATCGGTTTTCGTTATTGCGTAATTTTTTTACAATTGTTGCAAACTGATATATATATATATATATATATATATATAGTGTAAGATGATATGTTATCTTTTGATTGAATATAAAATCAGTTAAAAAGGTCTCCACAACAAACACTTCTTGAGATGAAATTATATATAATTTTTTCGGGAACGGACAACTTTAAAAAGCGAAGTACCAAAGTGAATACTTTGATCGTTTTTCATTGAAAAAAAATATTATTTTTATAAAAATGTTTTTTACGCTGAACGCCGTGCTGTGTTTAGCGGAGACGTAAGGCATGGGTTAACCGTTGTTAGAGGTTTTCTCAACTTATCTGCTCCTTATAGTTTTTAGTTTAGTTACAAAACTTAAAAACAATTATGTGCTGTGGCTTTATAAACAAATATTTTAAAGTGTTATTTTATTTACGTACCTTCAGTTTTAAAGAGGTATATAATGTAATGAATATAATGTATGAATTTTAAAAACTAAATGCGTAATTTTTTTACAATTGTTGCAAACTGATATATTTACACGAGTGAAATTTACTTGTTGATATTTTGCAATAAAAAAATGAATATGTAAGCATAGTGTATGTAAACCAAATAGTTCAGGTCTCATATAATCTAATATTTGTAAAACATTTTTTTCTACTACTAATAAATTTCAAAAACGAAATAAAATTTAATGTAATTTATTAAATGATAGTTGAGATATTAAGAAGTTTTAATTTTTAATTTTCAAGGATAGAGCTATACTAATTCTAACAGTTACGGTTCACTGAAAATAGTTATATACTGTAGAGTATAAATACCTAGGTTCTTCTTATGAAATATAAAAGAGATAGTTAATTAAAAGTCTCTATGTGAAGAAGCTGAACAAATGAATGAAGTAAAAGTAATTAAAAATTAAAACTTTCAACAAATAAAACAAATTACAAAACAATATATTTTGTTATAATTATTTTGTCTGAAAACAAAAAGAATCTTCTTCCAGAAAAGCAGAGCAACTATTGATAAAACACTCGACTTTCTTTGTTCAAATGTTCAAAATGAAGACTTATAAAAACAAATTTCTTTCTATTGTTTTTAACACAAAGGATTTAATCTTTAGTGAAAATATACAACGAACACATCTTTTTTTAATTGTTAACAAAATTATTGAAACTTCATCCTTGCGAACACAGATTTTCATGGATGTGTTACGACTAGATTGCAGATGAGGAGTTAGAAATATCGAAGAAAACGAACCATCCTTAACAGGAGTAACGTCAATTCCCGAACAACTGGCCAACCATTTATTAATCTATGTAGTTGTTGGACGAAGACGAATTAACTTCTACCTGCTAGGGTGTTGAGCCTAGTTATGAATGGTTCCTTTGAAAGGAAAATAACTAAGAGACCAACAAACAATATTTTAAAATATAATTTTTATTGTTTTAATGTCATTGTAATTGCAAGACGTAATGCATCAGAACTACAATATTGAATATCGTTCTTCTACTAAAATAGGTTAGCTGTGCTCTTCAAAATTTTATGTTTACAAGAGAATGTAAGATATGCTACAAACGTTGTACACAAAATTACTATATGAAATAATAAAGTTTTGTTTGTATGTTTTTCAAGAAAAATCAAATATCCCTTCGTAGTCTCTCCAGCTCATCTAGGTACACTTGGCATGGTAATTAATCTTCTGTTAATTATTGAACATCTTAACAGTACTAGTATTTTTGTTGACAGAACTGCTTGACCGAATAAGTAAAGTAAGATACAAGAGAAATAAACAATCATTTATCTAAAAAAATGAAATAATATGTTTAATTTTATATTTGTTTATTTCCAAATTTAATTACGGCCCAGTATTTTTTGTAATTACATCAAATTAAAGACATTAAAACTGTAAAAAGGGGATTATATAAAATTTACAAAATAATAAAGGTAAGATTTTTATGACTTTCTTCACAATAGCAATTTGCTCAGCAGTATATTGGATGGACAAATTCATTAACACTTAATTTAATATTATAGTAACCAACTCTTCAAAAAATAATTAAACATTAATGCTTTACTATAGCTATTATATCTGTGGTATTCAATAAAGGTAAACATATTCAATAAATTCGCTTAACAATTAATATACTTCTAATCATGTTGTAGTTCATATAATTAAGTATACATAAATAGTCTCTAAGGTGATGTTTTTATTAAAATATGCTTTCTCACTTTGTAACACCACTTTGCCATACAGTTTTATAATTATACTTTTATTCATGTTGTATGCAATGCAGTTTTATAATCCTTTTAATCATGTTGTATAATATACAGATTTATAAATATATTTTTAATCATGTTGCATGCCATACAGTTTTATAATACTTTTAATCATGTTGTATGCTATACAGTTTTCTAATTATACTTTTAAGAATGGTGTATAATATACAGTTTTCTAATTATACTACTTATCATGTTCTATGCCATACAGTTATCTAATCATACATTTAATCATGCTGTATGTTATACAGTTTTATAATTGTACTTCTAATCATGTTCTATGCCATACAGATTTCTAATTATAATTATGAATATGTTGTACGCCTTACAGTTTTATGATTAAACTTTTAATCATGTTAAAAAACACAGCTTAATCAGAGCCAATTTCAATCTATAATACTCTTAAGTCACTCGTAACATTCAGAGTCAAAGACCTAGGCTAGCAACAAAGTGGTCAGTTAAGCCTAGTACTGAAGTCATTTATTTATCCGTAATCCAACTTGTAGTACAAACCACAAGCTTATACATACATTTAGCCAGACTTTCATTGGATCTTCTCACTCGTCAACCCAGAACGATAGAGTGAATTCTAGTATCATGAATACTTTTTCCAACAACTAGTTTGTGAGCTCTGTCCTATAAGGGTTAACAAAAACACATCTTATCATATCACACCTCATTCTACAGTATAACACAAACTATACTATACCCCTAATATCGCACTATACTACACCATATATCATATTATAGTACATCATACATCATATAATACACTACTATAGTATATCACACGCCGTACTATTCTACATAACACATTGTACTATAGTGTACCGTACAGTATACTATACACCACATCATACCATGCAGTATATATTATACATCACGCTCCATGCTATATTATATCATGCAGTAAACATTATGTACCACACCACATGCTGTGCTAAATCGTGTGGTATATATTATATCACACTCCATGTTATTCTATATAATGCCGTATATGTTATACACCATACACCATGGTATGTTATATCATGTAGTATATATTATATTGCATCACATGTAACATTCGCTGTACCACAAAAACAAGTATCAACATAATTCAATTTGCTGCTGTAGATAGAGAAGTAAAATCTAATTATTTTCAAATCTAAACTGAGTCATATTTGCCGAAATGTTCAAAATAACGTTCATGGAATTTGTTGTTTCTATTAACAGACACAAATTTAGTTAAAAATAAATTATGAAATACCTTCGAGCTCTTTAATTAACGACCAATTAGGGAATGTTAAATTCGTTTCGTTCTTTTATTTATTTTAAAAATGAGTGTTCATTAATTTTTAAAATAAAATTGATTCACAATAAACAGTTCATATTTATGGCACCTTCCAAATTGTAATAGTTTAATTTATCTTTGTTATACCTAATATAACTATCATCAAGGTAGACAAAGAAAAAACACCAATGCACATGTGATATTGACCTAACCTATAAATAATTGCATGATCAAGGCTGTATGATTTGTTAGAATTTCACATACTTCTTGGTTGTAGTCTATCCTTTTAAATGTATTACTTTCCTTTCTGCTATTACTCAATAAATTTGCTCATAATTAATAGGTTCCTATTCTAATTATAGTTAGTTTGATTCATTTTATATTTATAAAAATATTCACGTCCAAATCCAAAATAAATGACATCTTGTTTGAGTAGTTGGGGAGTTGTTAAATTCATTTCGGAATGGGCATTTGCATAACGAAATTTACGGTAATAACAAATTCTATTTCATTTAAACAGGCTGGTATGCTTGTAGATAAAACAATGTATAAATTGAGTATTTAAAAGCTAATCGAAACATTTTACATAAAACAAGAATCACAAAATTTTAAATTAAGATAATATATTCGTTTTCTTACTGCTTAAATTATTATCTATATGCACTATTTTAATTCAACTCCCAAAAATATAACAAAGAAACGAAATTAAACAAAACAATAACTATAATATAAAAAACTTAATAACAAGATAGATCTTATTTTGCAAGACTTTGAAGCTATAGTATTTTATGCATGATAGATAAACTATACAGAGTATTTAACAAAGGCAAGGCCAAGACAGATTAGACAAGACTCGTACTATTTCATTTAACATGTTGACATGTTCCTTCACACTAATTGTTTGAATGCTTAAATAGTAGACAATATTGCCACATATTGAATGTACAATAAAGTTTCTTCACTACTATCATTTATTGGTACGTCATACATGTTTAATACTCTTGCCAAATTTAAAAAATGAAAATTAACAATTAGTTTATCTTTTTTATACATGAAATTATGATACTTCAGTTAAATTCCACAATAAATGGGACATAACAATGGATAAGTATTAATAAAGTAAGGCTGAACTATCAAATAGACATTGGCTTGTTTAAAGGTAGACCAAATAAAAAATGACAGAATTGTTTCTTTACTTTAAAAAAATTTAAATCGCTTGAATGGGTAAGGTCAACAAAAGCTTTAATTAAAAATGAGCAAACAACATTTCTTTGATCTTTCAAGCTATCATACGATTGAAGTAACTAGAAAACAGTTTATTCCTTATAATTTTGAGCTTACAAAAATATTGATTTTTGTATTAAACAGTTGCTGCTCTGCTACCAATGAAAGAAGAATCGTTGATTAGACGACGTATTGAACCAGAAGATTTTCAGCAGAAACTTGATTTAGTGAACTTATTAGAACTGCTTGGGGTCAATTGATATATTATCGTTGATTAGTTATGCATGTTAAATATGAGTCGTGTAAACTTAAATTAGGGTCATTCCGTCGCCTTGGGCGCCTCGTGTTCACAATTTAGGTGAAGGTAAATGTTAAGTAAATGATTTCAGTTTTTTTATTGAACAAAGTTTATAGATAATGAGCTGAATAATAAATTTCCTTAAATAAAAAACTATATATTATAATTTCTTTAAAAATGACGTTTAACAGCTCAAATTAACTGTTTTTATAAGAGGTGAAGATTCAGAAAAAAAATTAGTAATCAAGAACCAACACACCATTCAATCCATTCACTTGTTAACAAATTTATAAGAACCGGTTCCGCGCATGGAGAGAATTAGACATTTGTTTGACAATGAATCAAGAACTTCAATAAGAAAGGCCACCCAGCAGCTTAATACCCCCCCCCGTCAACAGTAAACAAGGTGTTGCGTACAAAATTTGGGAAAAAGTCATATCACATTCAATTACTGCACTCCCTTAATGAAGAAGATTATCTCAATCGAGCAGAAAGGTGCGCAAAATTTGTGGATCGAATTGAAAATTAAACCCTTTTAAATAACATTCTATTCAGTGATGAACCGACGTTCTAAACATGTAATAAAGTTAATCGACACAACTATTGTATCTGGGCAAATTAAAAACAAGTTATTTTATGGAATGGGAAAGAGAAAATCTTTTAGCAGAAAATGATCAAGATAATTCAATACGAATTGTATATAAAAATTTTCAATTTCATCAAAGTACTTAGATAATTTGTGTACACCCTGTATACGGTAATCATACAAACCCTTATATTTTTAGAATATACATACTTATTTTGTTAGAAAAACTTTCTAGATTTTGTTAAAATTAAAAACACAGTTTCACAAGGATAAGTCTATTTACAAACAACTACCTCTATATATTTCGGTGTCAACTGACACCCTCGTCAGTAGAAACTTGTTTTGATAGATTCTTTTTTAGAAAAAAATACCTTATTAGAAAAGAGCAATATTATACATACTATAGCTTCACACTCCGCAAAATGAAAAAGATCCAAGAGAGATGTTCATATTGAGATTTTCTCAATTAACGTTCACTCAACTATTCTGCGTTTAATGAAATCTTTTGACTTATATACTAGTTTTGTTGATTCCCAATCAATTATGTGTCCAGTGTTTGCGGAATGTAAAAACAAAGAATTATTTTCATTGTCATTTCTGTAATAATTCTTGTGTTCCTTCACCTGTGTTTCTAAATTTCTTCGAGTTTCACAAACATATTTCATTTCACAGTCTGTTCAGCTTATTTGATATTTTCCACATTTGTCTTTATCTCTTTTTATGCCGTTAGAAAATAATACTCTAGAAATAGTAGATCGGTAATTAAATACTACATCATAACTTGATTTTCTAAGGTCTTCCTCTAAGTTAGGGTTGAATGGTAAATAGATTATTTTATTGTTATCAGGGTTAAATTTATCCCTTTTACCATTTTCTGAAAATGTTTGTTTTGCTTTAGTATAGCATTTTCTTATAAACGAGGATGTATATCGTATTTTTTTTAAATATTTATTTTATTTTATTCACTTCAGTATCATAAAAAGGAGGGTCACATATTCTATGCGCTCTTAAAAACAGTGATGAAATTATTGATTTTTCAAAGATGTTTGATGAGCTGAATGATAGTTTATATAATTTAAAGAATTGATGGGTTTCCTGTAAACCGAAAAAGATAATCGGTTATCATCCGATGGGTGTATTAACACGTCAGGAAATGGCAAGGTATTATTTACCTCCCATTCCACTTATAATGTTATTTAAAATAATTTATTTTATCTTATTTAAATTTGTTTATTACAGTTTTATTCTTCAAATACTCTCCTATTAGACATAAATTTAAAAAAAGTTTTACCAAAAAATACTACATGTACAGTCTCACCAAGTTTTTTGTATCAACCACGTTGTCAGTTGATATAGTATTTTCTAACAATATAGTACTGAAATGCATTATAATGGGGTAATTTGTGTACCCATGCTACATTGCTCAACAATAAATATCTTAACTTGAAAAAATGTGCATTATAAACAAATACATCATACAATTATTAATTATAATTATTAGTTTCCATTTTTTAACTACGCAAATGCATTTTTCATGAAGTATTCAAAAAGATTCACTCTTAATGTCAATGGCAACTATACTATGCCATAAAGATAAGTCGAACCCCGTTCTAGTATATGTTCAACCAAAAGCACACACCCAGTACACATAACCACATACATACATACTTATTTCTGTGAAATAAGTATTTGTTTAATGAAACCTACTTTTTACAAAGGAGGTTGTGATCATTTCATCATTAAGTTCATGATTAACCAAAATTTTTATTTGAAGGTTTAGAGAAAAGTTTATTTAAAATAAATGAAGAACTGGAGATTCAACCCTTTCACAACTGATTAATTATTACCCATCAGGAGCTAAAGGGTTAAGGTGGAATGTCCTACAACTTATATTTCTTTAAATAATAAACATTGTTAACACTTTGTTTATAGATATAGTTTGAATATTTAGACACAACGTTTTATGAGTAACATTTACTAATATTTTTTGAAGTATACATTTATTTTTAAACATGTCATATTTTTAGGAATGCTTAGTGTTCTTACATGATGTATGCACACACTCGTATAGAAGAAAAATAAGCAGGACTAAGTGCTACACATTAAAAACTGTGTTTGTATGTTAAAAAAAAATTTAAATTATGTTATTTATTAATACAATGCTATATATTGATATATTAAGACTTTTTTCATTTGTTTCTAAAATAAATATTTAGCCTAAACAATGGTTAATCATGAACTCGATGCTAAACTGGTTAGGTCTAAAAACTCCTAAAATGTCTATTATTTGAAAGAAGTATAAATTATAAAATTTATTTTAGCATTCTACTTTAGAAAGTCACGTTCTATCATTTTATTAAATAAACTTTTCTCTAAGTCTTCAAATAAAAATCTCAGTTAATCATGGATTTGATTTTTTTTATAAATCTCTGTTTTAATAAGTAAACATTGATTTAAGGAAAACAATCTCCAATGATACTAGTCTAGTATAATATGGTCTTTATTTTTTTAAACAAACTTTTCTGTAAAATTAATTTTTTTTTATTATTTTGAGAAAATGTAAAATTGTTATGGTCCAAAAATCATCAACCGTCCCAACAAAAACACTACCAACAACAATCAAAGGTTACCTATTGAAGTTGGGTTTTTCAAATACAGCTTAATAAGAGTAAAAGGAACATTAAACACATTATCATAACAAGGTTAAAATTAACATTAAGGGCATTAACAGTGATAATCTTATCATTAAGAAAATAAGCAACATAACAATTACTATCAGAATTAAAATTAATATTAATAACATCAACATAAACAACATTAAAATTAACAATATTAACATCAATATTATTCACATTACTATAAACAACATTAATATTAACAATATTAACATAAGCAACCTCAACAATACCATTAACAAAGACACTATTAAAATTAGCATTAACATTAACAACATCAACGTTAACAAAAACAACATCGAAATTAACAGTATTAACAATACCAAAATCAACATTATTAACATTAAAATTAACAACAATAACAATAGCAACATATGCATTAAAAAATATATCAGCATTAAAATTAACACCATTAACAACATTAACATTAACAACGTCAATATTAACACCATTAACATTGCTAAGATTGACATTAATAATATTACCATTGACATTGACAACATTAATATTAAGAACATTTCCATTAATACGATCAGCATTAATATCAACATTATAATATCAACATTAACAGCATTAACATTATTAACAGTAGCATTAACATTTTTACCCTTAACATTAGCAGCATTAAGATCAATATTAATTAAATTAACATTAACAATATCAACATTAACAGCATTAACAATAAGAACATCAACATTAAAAATATTAGCAGCATTAACATTAACAATAACAACATCAACATTAATAACATTAATAACATTAACAAAATTAACATTAATAACATTACCAATAACAAAATAAGCATTAAAAACATTAGAAGCATTAACATTAACACCATCAACAGCATTAACATTAACAGCCACAATATTGACATTATTAACATTGCTAAGATAGACATCAATAACATTAACATTAACATTGGCAACATTGATATTAAGAACATTTACATTAATAACATTAAAAACCTCAGCATTAACATTAACAATATGAATATTACCATTAACATTGACAACACTAGCATTAACACACCTAACATTAATATTAACAACATTATCATTAGTATTAACATTATCAACGTTAAGATTAACATTAAAATTAAAAAAATTAACATTATCAACGTTAAGATTAACATTAAAATTAAAAAAATTAACATTAACAACATTAAAATTAACACAAACCTCATTAAAGATACCAACACCAACATTATAACATTAACATTAACAGCATTAACATTAATAACAGTAATATTAATAGTTTTACCCTTAACATTAACAGTATTCAAATTAATAAAATTAACATTAACATTAACTCAATTATCAAAAAAATTAACAACATAAATAATCTTAACATTACTAGTATTAAACTTATAACATTAAAATTAACAAAATTAACATTAATAACAGTAACATTAACTAACACTATTAACCTTAAAGTTACCAACATTAAAATTAATGTTAATAAGGTTAACATAAATAACATTAATGTTAACAACATTGACCTTAATACAATTATTAATAACATTAGCATTAACACACCTAACATTAATATTAACAACAGTAACACTAGTATTAACCTTATCAACACTAAGATTAACATTACCATTAAAAAAAATCAATATTTACAACATTAAAATTAGCACCAACATCATTAAAATTAACAATATCAACTTTATAACATTAACATTAACAGCATTAACATTAATAACAGTAAAATTAACATGTTTACCCTTAAAATTAACAGTATTAAAATTAATATTAATAAAACTAACATTAATATTAACTAAATAATTAATAACATTTACAACATCAATAATATCAACATTAACAACATCAATATTATAACATTAAAATTAACAAAATTAACGTTAATTAATAACAGTAACATTAACAAACATTATTAACCTTAAAACTAGCAACATTAAAATTAATGCTAATAACATTAACGTATATAGCATTAATATTAACAACATTGACATTAATACAATTACCAATAACATTAACATTAACAACATTAATAATAACATTAACATTAACAATATGATCAACATTATCAAAATTACCATTAACAACGTCAACATTAAAATTAACATCACCATTAACATTAAGAAAATTAACATCAGTATCATATTTACAGTAGCATAATCAACTTCAACATCATTAGCATTAACATAACCAATTTAAACATTAATGTTTAAATTGGTTATGTGAAATCAATTCTATGTGTTTATACTGCATGACATTGACAACACATATTGTTTGCTTAAATAATTTAAATGAAAATGTTCTATAGCCTTACTATTTTGAACTCAAATTATTGTATTATAAATTATTATAGATATGTACAAGTTGTTTGTGTATGTTTCTTTTTTTTGTTTTGTGAAATAGATAAAATTTGTTTTTCTGTCATTTACTTCTTTTAGAAACCAGAGAATTTCTTACATATTAGATTACTACTTATTTGATGTATCTAAGAGGTGTAGTGGAATGAAAAATGTTTCACTGATAGGTTAGTTGCGTATTAGTAATTTAAATCATGTTTTGTAAAATTATTAGTTCTACTATGTGTGCAAGAAATAAGATAAATTGACTTTTATTTGTTGTATATTTCTAAGTTATACATTTTAAAAACAAAACAACAACTATTTTTGAAAATAATATAAACAAATTAAAATTTAACTATTTCTGGAATTGAAATATAATACCCTATAATTCGTAAATTTGGCAAATTTTAAAAGTACTAGAATCACTCAGTGGATACAAATACCTTTGTGAAACTGTACCTTCAAAATAACATAAATATGCGTGTGAGATAACAAAAACAGTGTAATTACATTCAAAATAACGAAAATATCTATGAAATAACAAAACTGTGTAAGATCATTCAAAATAACGAAAAAATGGTCTAAGTACCTTAAATTAGCATTAAATTTAAAACCGAGAACTAAAAATATTGTTTACCATAAATATCTAGAGATTATTAGGGAAATTTAAGACAACGCGCATAGTAAGTACTGCCACCATTCAAGTAGATCAATACCCAAGGCTAAAAATAACTTACATTTTTTAAACCAGTTTTTATATATTAAACCATTTGGAAAGGTTGTGAAAGTATTACTAAATTGAAGTATAAGCGTTTTTCTTACATTTTGATAAGTAATGTATATGTCTATGTTGTAAGGTTATTTTATAATGAATTTTTCAAAAATTATGTTTTAAAATCAGTCATCGTGCACATTACCCTATATTTATTTATAAATAATATTTAATACAAATCCACTGTCTATTAAGTGTATTGAGCAATTAATAACTATTGAGATCTTAATTAAAATAAAATAATTACATTTATCATTAAAATTTCTTTGACTGTCTAGCCTTTTAACTATGGATTACTGATGACATTTATATCACACCTACAAAGTTTTCATAACAAATTTCTATTAACTATTATTTACCTGTGGTTCGGGATAAATAAGAGGTGTGTCTATAGACTTCTGGGTGTGTCTTGTTACTACCTGTAAAACAAAATGTGCAATAATACCACAGCAGCAGCAGGTCATGCAGCTTCGACCGCCCCCATTACTTTAACAAATTGGTTTCTTCGAAATATAAATTTTCCGAATATTTCTACAAATGCAATTTCGCCAAATGTATATTCGCAGAAAACAATTTGCTAAAATGATATTTCTGAGAAAGCAAATTTTGAGACTCAGAATGACATTTCTGAAGTTTCAATTTCTGAGGAAGCAAGCTCTGAGAAGAAAAACATTTCGTTAGATTCAATTTGATAAAATAATATTTCAAAGATAGCAATTTGCTAAAAATTATTTTTCTGAAAAAACAATTTTGACAAAATGAAATGGACCCACTAGTACGTTACAGCCTATGTTTGCTTACAATTAATATAGCACTCCTTGCATATTAATTATTTTACATGCAGAAGTAGGCACATTTGAGAAAATTATTAGTGTAATGAAAGTATTTATAACTTTGATTTATTATGTTAGAATTACAGTAATATGATAAAAAATGTTTTAATTTGAGCTTAATTTTTTTCAAATCAAGTCATGTTTAATAAATGTTAAGCTTGTTTTGTAGGACCTTGTAAAATTAAACCATAATAAACTTGCCCATTAAATAATTGGTTTAATTATGTTTAAATAATAAAACCTCAATGTTTATAAACAAAAAAGAATTATTCACATACTTTGTAAAATTGTATTTTGTTTATTTAAATATCCATTTAGAGATAACTTTATTTGTGTAAAAAATGAACATAAAATATAGATTTATTATTGATGCGTTAAAAAAGATACTATTTTTTTATATTTACATTTATCTGTTCAAAACTTTTGTTTTGGGTGAGTAATTTTATATTTGGAAATCTTATTTATTTATAGGTTAATTTTCTGTTTTTGTCCATTCATTGGTGTATTTGTGGTTTTATTAATCGTTTGTTAATGTGTGTATTTGCTGTTTTAATTAGTGATTTTCTAATCCTACTTTGATAAACTACAATCGTGTCTGTTTGTTTGTTTGTTACATTATACCTCAAGCACAATTAAAAACAAGAAACTAACTCTTTGATATGCATATACAAATGTTCATGGCACCTTTTATAGGCTAGCGATTTTCTTAAACGTTTTTATAATGTAATATGGACGAGCAATGGTAACTACAATAGAAACAAAATTGCTGAATCATGTCATACCTCAGGTGGTGGTGATCAGAAGGACAAACTCTTCCAATGTTATTGGGACAACAATATTTCAATGTTGTTCTTAAGTCTCTTCTGATACGTTGGTGTCGATTTATGATCGGGCATTTATTTCTTGTTTGATAACTTTTTATGCGCTTTTTGATACTTTCGCACTGCATTTAACGTTTAAATTTAATATTGATTTTTAGAAAAATGTGTTTCTTCAGAAATAAACTTTTTGATAGTGTTTATTTACGCCTGCAACTTCCGAGGCGGGGATTTTAGGGCTGAACTTTTTTATATTATTTGTATATTTTATTTATATCATTCATTTACCGTCTGACGCCGATGCTGGGGCGGGTGTTTCTTAAGGTGACATGTTTTTATATTATTTATAGACTGCTAAATCTACCGACGGCCTTACGGGTGTGGGCGGCGTAGGTTAATTTTCTTAACTATTTATTGACCGCCCTATATACCGGCGACTCGCAAGGGACGGTGGTCTTAACAACTATTCTTCTCATCGCCGCCTCTGGGGAGGTGGGTCGCTTAACTGCTATTTTATATTGTTTATTGACTGTCCTGCAAGGGCGAGAGGTTTTAATGATGGTTCTTCTTACTGTCGGCATCGCGGGGACGGGCACCTAAGCTATTACTTTTTATATTGTTTTTGACCGCTCTATATAACACCGGCCCCGTAGGGGTGGGCGGTTTTAATGACCGCCTTTTTTACTGCTGGCCATAAAGGGGCGGGCGGCTTAAGGGTTGTTTTCTTATAATTATTTTTGACTGCCCTACGTTCTGCTGGCCGGGCAGTTTTAAAGATGGTAATTTGTACTGTCTTCCCCGCGGGGGCGGGTAGTTTAAGGGATTTTATTATTTGTTGACAGCCGGACTTCCAGGTGCGGTCAGCTTCTAGGATTGTCCTTTTTACCGCCAGTCCCACTGGAGTGGGTGGCTCAAAGACTACCTTTTCACAATATTTATTGAAAATTATATTTACTGCCGCATGCCGGTCCCACAGCTGCAAACGGTTTACGGGATATGAATCACTTTATTGCAGAAACAGATGGTTTTGGGATTAAACTTGTTTGTATTATTTATTCACCTTCCTATTATTCTAAAACAAACTTAAAAACTTAAATTCGATTAAACCCGCTACATAAAAACCCCAAATACTATTATTAATACTGTATATATATATACTGTATATATATACA
>JARUHE010128999.1:0-14520 GCA_031471125.1 Archaeomysis grebnitzkii | reverse complement strand
GATTATTATTATTATTATTATTATTATTATTATTATTTTTATTATTATTATTATTATTATTATTACTATTGTTATTATTATTATTATTATTATTGTTATTATTATTATTATTATTATTATTATTATTATTACAAGGTAAAGTTGTATACACGTTATAACTATTCGCCAAACACGGCCAAATGTATGAACTACTTGAAGATGAGAGCGGATTCGTATCTATGAAGATTCACTTCGCTTCTTAAGAGAGGACTTTCTTTGATAGATCAATTCGACAAAACACGGCTAAATGCATGAGCAACTTGAAGAAGCGATGATCTTCTCCAGAATGTAATTCAAGCCAAGATGCCATCTCTCAAGAAAATGTAAAACTAACTCAACGATAAAGGTAAAAACAATAAGAATCGTTTTTTTAAAGCACTCTTTTTCTCGGGAAGTTGATATTATAATTTTTTTCTTTGTCTTTTGTGAATATATGGCCTATTGAATGTTTTTATAAATGAATATGGGAAGAAACTTTTATTTAATGTCATTTTTATGATGTATATTATGTATATTGTAAGATCCGTTATTATGATGTATATTATGAATATTGTAAGACTTTGTATTACGAATGTGATTTATATGTAAAGAAACTATTATTATACTGTATATATGCCTTAGTTAGCTAATTGTGAGCTATTATGGGCTTCTTGTATTGTGCAAGAATAAGTAAAGTATAAGGTATAAAGTATAAAGTATATTATTACAAAAAACAACATAAGTTGTTTACACGTCATAACTATTGTTATTATTATTATTATTACAAGAAGCAATATAAGTTGTTTACACTTCATAACTATTATATTAAAACTAATAGAGTCGAAACCAATATATGTTTAGAACAACACCGAAGAAAAACAAAACTTAACTGAATGTTTTGAAGGGCTGTTTACATAAAACTTGAGAATTTGTAACACATTTTTGTGTTGTATAATAGTTTTAAGTTTGTTCTTGGAAAGTTTTATATATTGCAAAACTTGAAAAGTATTTTCAAGTATTACAAACTATAAATGTTTAATTAGAGCATTAAATACACAAATATAACAATAAATTATGGTTATTTTTATATTATTGTTTACATGACTTGAAGAGCTACATACATTTGTATCTCTTTTTAAAAACCGTAAGATGCTTTGAGTGTTTACATCTTACAGATATCATCAAGGTAAACAATTTCTACTTTTAGTAAGATGCATGTTTTCACTTAAAAGCTTTATATATAAATGTGTGTGTGTGTGTGTTTTTTTGTGTGTGTGTGTGTTTTTGTGTGTGTGTGTGCTTGGGCGTTTGTGTTAGTGTTTCTTTTATTTAAAAATGAATAAGACATTATTTAAAAATGAATAAAACATCTCGAAAATTTATGATACTTTTATATACACTTTAAAACTTTGAAGTTCCACATTTGAAATCTCGCCACAATAGAAGAGACTATCCCGAACTGGTGGTGAGCAAGTCCTAAACAAAACTTTTTATAACGCCTGATAAGGCCATAAGAATCAAATTTGTTTTCCATTACAATGAGAACAATTTCAATAAAATTTAGCAAAATTTGTTCAACAAAATTATATGAAAATCTTTGCCAATATTCAAACAAACCTTTGCTTTTTTGCATAACCTATAAGTGCTAATAAAAAGTAATTCTAAAATATTGATACAGTTTAATATTCTTCAGCTCTTCACATTAACTTGTTACTATTACCCTACAGATTATATTTACTTTTTGTAAAATTGTTTCTTTGATATAATTGAACTCTAAATTTTGAACTATTTCCAATGCAAGCCTTTAACTTGAAGTTAATACATAATTATGCCAGATAAATATGTTAGTTTTCCAATAACATGAAAAAAGCAGAAAATGAAAAACATATTTTCAAAATTGAACTAGTTAAGTTATTTTTATTTCCATAAACAAACTTGTATTTCTCCATGTGGAAGGAGTAATATCAATTTTTATGCTTTCCTGAAATGTGTCCTACTCTAAATGAACTTTTGAAAGCCAATCCAGCCCATAAACCAATTTGGAAGCGCTCCAAATATCCAATAATAATTAAGCCTTTATGAAAGCAGCAACGTTTCGGTGTTTATCTTCGAAATTACATTGACAAATTTAATAATTAAAAATGTTTATCACTGTAGAAGTATTTTCTTAATTTTAAAAAGTAATTTCGATCCAAGTTACATTCAAAACGTTTAATAATTTATTATGTTTATATATTATATTGAAGGACATTATTTGGACAGATCTACTCAAAATATAGAAAATATAATATCAGCTAACCAATAAAAAGCTTAAGGTTACATAAACTGTATCAACTAAAATATATATATAATAATATAATCAAACCAATACATAGTTTAAGGTTACATAAACTGTATCAACCCAAATATAGAAGATATAATATCATCAAACGAATACATAGTTTAAGGTTACATAAACTCTATCAACTAAAATATAGAAGATCTAATATCATCAAACCAATACATAGTTTAAGGTTACATAAACTCTATCAACTAAAATATAGAAGATCTAATATCATCAAACCAATACATAGCTTAAGGTTACATAAACTCTATCAACTAAAATATAGAAGATCTAATATCATCAAACCAATACATAGCTTAAGATTACATAAATTCTATCAACCAAAATATAGAAGATATAATATCATCTAACCAATAAATAGCTTAAAGTTACATAAAATCTATCAACTAAAATATAGATGATATAATATCGTCAAACCAATACATATAGCTTAAGGTTACATAAATTCTATCAACCAAAATATAGAAGATATAATATCGTCTAACCAATACATATAGCTTAAGGTTACATACACTCTATCAACCAAATATATAAGAAATAATATCATCAACCGTTTATCATTGAATACATAAACATAGAAATAAATAGAAAGGACACAATTATCATTGATTACATAAACATAGAAATAAATGGAAAAGACATAATTATCATTGAATACATAAACATAGAAATAAATAGAAAATACATAATCATCATTGAATACATGAACATAGAAATAAAAAGAAAGAATATAATTATCATTGAATACATAAAGATAAAAATAAATAGAAAGGACATAATTATCATTGAATACATGGAACATAGAAATAAATAGAAAGGACATACTTTTCATTGAATACATGAACATAGAAATAAATAGAAAGGACATAATTATCATTGAATACATAAACATATAAATAAATAGAAAGGACATAATTATCATTGAATACATAAACATATAAATAAATAGAAAGGAAATAATCATCATTGAATACATGAACATAGATATAAATAGAAAAGACATAATCATCATTGAATACATGAACATAGAAATAAATAGAAAGAACATAATTATCATTGAATACATAAACATAGAAATAAAAAGGAAGGACATAATTATCATTGAATATATAAACATAGAAATAAATAGAAATGACATAATTATCATTGAATACATGGAACATAGAAATAAATAGAAGGGACATAATTATCATTGAATACATAAACATAGAAATAAATAGAAAAAACATAATTATCATTGAATACATAAACATAGAAATACATAGAAAGGACATAATTAAATGATACAAGTGTCTTTCCCAGTCAGAAAATTATCTTCGTAGCATATAGAATTACTTGTCTTATCTTTGCATTATATATACCTATCAATGTCATTGTTGTTTTGTTGATTATTATAAACTGCACAATTCAACATTTACTGTGGGTTGATGTTTATACGCATTTATAGATAGATGTTCATAAGTTTCTACAAAAATATAATTTGTATCGTCAGATAACTCAGTACAATTACATTGAAAATTTAATGATAAATATAGATACTTATCAATGATAAAATGCTCGTTCGTGGTGATAATGCAGACCCAATGCAAATAATTATCATTGGCATTTGTAGATAATTATTCATGCTGCAAAAATAAATTTTGCCTGCGTTGGTGCACAATTTTGATAATTATTAATATTTAGTAATTAATATGTTTCTCATTATTTTTATTTATAGCTTTTACATCTTAATAAGTAGTCAATCATTCTGCACTGTTAGGAAATTTATAACCTCTTGCACACATTATACATTACCAACATAATCGACTTTAATTCAAATGCTTAGTCATAACTGAAGATTTTGAGAATGAATAAAAATTTAAGTAAAGTCACCTCAAAATCAAGAAAATCTTCAACAGTCTTGTCTAGTTCCTTCACCCACAACTCGTCTTCGTCGTTATTTTGGAAACAAACTCTCAAGTTCGGCATTCGTCTGAAAAATGTTTTTAAACAAATCTTGAATTTAAAAAAAAAAAATTTATATAGAGATTTGTAATTTTTCCGATAAGCCTAAAAGTTGTATTCAGTCAATAGAATATTATTGCATACGTAATCAATTGCATCGAGGAGAAGTAAAGTAAGCTCTATGTTATTAGAATGTGAGTTAGCTCACTTGTGCTATTGTCGGTCGATTCAATTATAAAATTAGAAACATTCATGTAAAATGCTAGAGGTAAAGATGAACCATGAGTGGAAGACAGAGAAAACAACTCTAATTTGTATACACATAAATTATTGTAAGGAAAACTATATTATTAAAATGTTAAAACAATTATTTATATTAAAATAAAATACTGAAATTTAAAATAATTTTGTGAATTTGATAAAAATATTAAAATGTTGAACTAAATATATATATACATACAACTACGGAATAAGTTAATGTACTGAGACATGTCTGATGTACTGCAATTTGTTCATTAATTATAAAATCAAATCATTATTTAGTTCCAATGAACATACAAGTACAGTATGTGAAGCTCACAAAGGGTCGAACAAATAAACTTCAAGTGAGAAAATGTATTGTCATACTTAATTTTTGTAATGAAACATATATTGTACAAAAACAAAAACATATATACCGTTAAATGTAACAATAAACTTTCTTTTCATTAAATCTAATTTGGAAAAGTGAAAAGATGGTTCAATGTTAAAAAAATTAGGATTTTCAACATTTCCTAACCTGTAACGAAACATTTAACTGTAAAAACAAACAATGAAAAGTAATTTAAGTTGTATATATATAAATAAATTTCTTTTTTTATTCTTCATTATTTCATTAAGCCCAACTTTGAAAGTTTAAACTATTTTATCATCTAATGTTTCTTTTCGGATAAGACATCAAGTTTATTCTTTTTATGTGATTAAATGTTTTTTAGGTTATAACTAAATAAAACATAAAAAGTATAATTTTAAGTAGCAAAGCTAGTCCTTGTGATATGATACACCATATAAATAATGTGAATTAAACTTCAGGAAATCATTGGAATTATATTTAATTCATGAATGCTTAAACTATAAAATTATAATTCTATTGGAACAATTTCTTTTTTATAATTTTTAAATATTTGATTAACAATTGAAGTTTAAATTGAACGAATTTTTCATTATAAAACTTCTAAAATTTAGATAGAAAAGTTTGACTTTTTGTAACGGTAATTAAAAAAGAAGAAATTAAAATTTACCTTTTAGAAATAAAACTTTCCACTTTTAGGGTAAAATAAATTAAACTTATATCTTTAGTTTTCAAGTTTTATTTGAAAATTTATATATTTTTATCCTTTAAAGGCTTCTAGCCGGTATATTAATGAGAATAGCTGCTATCTAACATTAAAAAAAGAGTTTATTACAATTGATTTCATCAACTTTTGCTTTTTTATTCTATCAAATGGCCTAATGAAAACAAATCTCACGCACACACACACTACTACCATAGATCAGAGACGTATATATGCTCAACGATGGACTTCGAGTTGCTAGTTACCTCCTCTAAAATCGTACAAGATACTTTAATACAATATATTTGTCTATGTGATTTCAATGCATTGTTCTTTCTTCTTGCAAAGAGTTTATCCTTTATTAAATCTCTTAATACTCATATCTTAAATGTTATTTTTTGCAAAAAACTTACATATAATAATCATGCATAAACGTTTGATTTACAATATTGAATATATTTAATTACAAATATTGTCTTGTTATTGATTTATAGGTTTACAAAAACAGACGATTTGGCTTCTACGGGACATATCTTGAAAGACTGTTTAAGACTGCTTATTAGCTTAGAGCATTGAGTGGTTCATCTATACGTCTTTAATCTATGCTACTATGCTACTATGCTACTACTAATGAGGGTACATGCCGGAAACACTTCGCCGTAAGACTCGTGGCTCCCTGTGAGCACTTGCCCAAGCATAACTCAAGTCCTCACAGTGACCATGGATTCATAACTCAAGTCCTCACAGTGACCATGGATTATGCACAACCAGGACATTCGGGGTCTTCACTGGATCCACATCTGGGAACCTAGACACATCCCCAAATTGTCGTAGTTGGCACTTTTTATTCAAATAGGTCATTTAATCCATCGCAATACCACGGAGCACTGTATCGTTAAAAATGAAATAATTCTAACAGTACCCCAAAATTCTGGGCAAGGTCCGGATTATAAGTGAGTTCACATGACGCCCATCTGTGCCTCCGATCGTCTAAGTCTTACTGCATTAAAGCAAGACCCGAAGAACTAGAGTACTGAAAGGTCCTGTCGTAGTTCTCCTTCACACATTGACACGCCCAAGTATTACTGTCAGGCCCAGATGTCTTTTGATCTCTGATCTGAATCCTTCACCTCTGTTTATTGTACTATCCAGGTAGACAAATGTCCGAAAGTTAAACTCTCTCGCCCCGCACTCGAAATATTGAACAGAGTTCGATGTCCACACCAAAAAAGTAAAAAATATTGATGTTAGTCTCAATCGAAGAGATTTCGAGTACAAGTGGCTCTGCTTCCTGACCAAGAGTTTCCAAGAAAGACTTCCAATGTTATAGCAAACATTAATATCTCCTCGGCTAAAATAATCCTTGGTAGATCCGTGATCTTTAATAGACCTTAACAGAAAAGTAAAGAGTAGCATCACAGAATATCCATATATTTATTTTTAGTCCAACTAGTACATACTCAAACTATATGGGTTTATATCGGAAACATTTAAAAACTATTGACCTGAAATCAAAAGGTTCATAAACACCATACAATAGTTGTTTTAATGAATTTTAATTAAATAACACCCCTAAGAAATGTTGCTCCTAATGTACATATATTTAAATTGTGTTAATTGGCCATTGCTCTAAAATAAAAAAATAAAAAATAAATTTGTATTCTACTTTAAAAAAAATACAAGTTGATAAATCACTAACACAAAAAGACTGCTTCTAACAGCAACAAAAACAATCGAGAGTATCTCATAGAGCGGTGCCTTACGTGTCCGATAAAACTATTAAGTTACTCCATTATAAAATTAACATGTTTGCCTATGAAAATGAGTTATTATTACAAAACATAAGATTAAATGTAATAATATATCGGAAAGCATTAGGTGTAAAATAAATATACTTAAAGGTAATCGGTAGTGTCAATGAACAAAATATTTTTGATTAAAAATGTAAAGGTTAAAATATGAAACCTATTAAAAAACTAATTCTAATCAAATTAATCAAATTAAAGGTGTAAAAATGAGCCACATGTTATTCATTACATCTGAAATCTAATTAAACTTAGCAAATTAGCACATAAAATGTGAATAGTTTTGGTCTGATAAGGTAAACAGCTGCGATTTAATCAATTTTATTCACATTCTGAAAATAGTCTAGAACCTGTAAATTGAATTTAGGTTTATGTATAACTATAGAAGCAAATAAACATATGTCTTGGTGGGTACACTATGGTTCAGACACTCACATTCAGACAACACTATACTTGATAGTATACAGATGGAATTAATTGTCCGTTGTATTTCATTGGTAATAGTGATGATGATGACCATCCATCACTGTTTATGGACAAAAATTCTTTGAGCTGCCATATTGTACACTTGGGTTACGTTTATATTTATGTTATGCCCCAAACTGTGCCACTCTCTGGGTCCGAGCACGTTCTATGTTCTCGATAGATGAAGTAAATGGCCACTCATAGTTAGTTATATTTCTATTCGTTGCATAGGCGATAAATGAATTAATCTTCTTTCCTAGAAGGGTTACACTACAAGATTATAGAATCTATTTGACAAGCATAAGAAAGAATCCTTTTATGGGTGAACTATTTGGTCTTTGTTTCAACCTATATTTTGTGTCATAAGTTTTTTTAGCTGCTGCAAAAAATGTAACTAAATACTGAACAAACCTTCACCAACTAATTTCAACAAATAAGTATTTATTTCACACTAAATAAAAAAACTTTATTTAGAATACTTTAAACGTTGTTGATGAACAAAAGTTATCTTACAAAATAAAACAAAATGTTCTTAACATTAAAAGTTTGACAGACGAACATTATCTTTCTCAAAAGTTCCATCTAGCTGTCAATAGATTATATAATGAAATGTTGTAAAAGTTTCCCTGTTAAAAATACTGTAGGCTGGATTAAAAATTTTTATTAGTTCAAAGCATTAGCTTATTCTCTTAATTCTAAATTTTTGGAGGTTAAACATAACTATGTTTACAGAACAACTATTTGGTTATGAATTTTTAGGCCGTGACAAAGTCCAGCTTTTAAAACTACTATTGTTTTTTTTTTAACTTTTATTTTACAGATTTTTATATTTAATATGAATGGCTTCATATAAGTTCCTAATAACATTTTTCAGAGGATAATTTTTGTAAAATCACTATTTATTTAAATCATAGGTCTTAAGATCTCTGGTCGGTTATAAACCACTAAATAAATTTATGAAAAAAATATTTTTTTAAGTTTTGAATTTTACAGATTTTTTATTGAATTGCTTTATATACAATTCTGAACAACTTTGTTCGGAGGATAATTTTTGTAGAATTAATGTTTATTGAAATAATAATTTTCTAAATCTCTGGTTATACACCACTTGGTATATTTTTGACAACACACATTTAAAAATGCTTTTATTATACAGATTTTTTTGTATATAATTCTGAGCAATATTGTCCAAGTTCCAACGCAATTTTTTTTATGAAATAAAAAGTATTTAAATATTAGGCTTCAATACTCTTGTTATAAATACTGCTAAGTATACTTTTGATTGAAAAAAACCCGATTTTTTTTCAAACTTTTAATTTACAGAACTTTTATTGAACATGCATGTTTTTATTTATAATTGTGAGCAGTGTTGTCCAAGAGATTTTATTTTTGTAAAATGAACAAATGTTAAAATAATTTCAATACTCTGGTTAGATTCCACTCCGTGCATTTTTGACAAGTAATATAATTATTTTAATTTTAATTTTATAGATTTTTCTTTATATATTTTATAGAGTTGTTATTTTCATAGCTTCTACTCAGCTCAGTCATTATAGCCTTAATTCGTTTACGAATTTCCTCGTATTTGTTTTTGTTAAACATTATAACTATTTTATGAAGCTTTAGAACCATAAATAAAATATATTTTCTTGCGTTGAATGATAGATACAACTTTTAACAATTTTCCATATAAGCTTAAAGTATATAATTTCTAAAAAAAATGGTATGATAAGAATTTATTTTTTATTTGAAAAACTACTTCTGCCAAAGCTCACCTTCCCAGTCTGACAAAGGCTACCCTGAACTGGCCTTCCTCGATGGGTTCAGCAGAGTTGATGACCATATGGTAGCATGTCTGGCCACTTCCTCGCTTGTTCAGAATATCAAAAATCTGCTCGCGTTTTGTGGCGGCTCTCAAAAAATTTCCTTCTGGGTCCATCTTTCTGCAACATAAAATTTATCAAATTAGTATATAACTTCACCATCACATCTGGAAAAACTACTTTCATTGGTTTATCCTCAACCAATAAACCAAAATTTCTAATTGGATTTATTAAAAGATCTATACCATTCAAAAGATTGGTAATAAATCTGAAACCTTGTCTTCCAAGTTTGGTATACTGTACGTAAAGTTTGAATTGGCCTTCTTATTTGTGCAGATACAACTGATTCTGCTTTAAGGAAGGAAACAATCATATGCACATCAATCTGGACTTGCATGTACACGAGTTATTCTCTAAGATGCAGACTAAACTTGAGCCAATGACACCGAATTGAGCATGTTATAGTAATGTGTAGTAATTTGGCGAAGTGCAAGATAATTGTATTGTGATGAATGATTGTTCAACTTATAATAATAAATAAAAGTACAAAAATGTTGGAATTAAAATTTCCAGATTGGTATGCCTATCACTGTATATTTTTATTTTTTTTAACATAGATAAATTTCCCCAGTCAGACTTTACCATCGGAGTAACGATAATTATGTGGCTTATTAAGCTTTTCCATACCTGATAAGTATTTAGTTGTGTAGCCTATATTTAAGATGAAAAATCTAAGGTAGGACAGTCAAAGTGCCAAAAAATGTACTTAAACACATTCATATATAACAACATCCATCCTCTATGGAGTATTTTCACTGACTGAAGTTTGAAAACCTATTTTCAACATTCTGAAACATACACATGTGAATTAAACAAAATGGAAGGTTTTTATATTTTAAGAAACAAAATAAACAGCTGTTTCAAAAATTAAAACAACATTCATACATAATTACATCCATCCTCCACGGAGTATTTTCACTGACTGAACTTTGAACTTTGAAGTATAAAGAAAAGACAGTAATTTAAAGAACGCACTTTTAGACACGGGTGTCCCCACTAACTCCAAAAAACTCTGCCTACCTGTGTATACGTCACGCAGTAGGCGGAGTAATTGTCATACCCACAATGCAAAGCAACTTTTCATTTTCTTAAATAAATTTATTGGAACTTTCGATTTTTATTAAACTTATTTTCAACATTCTGAAACATTACAAATATGAAGTAAACAAAATTGAAGGTTCTATATATTTGAACAAATAAAACTAAAAGTTGTTTCAAAAGTTAAAACAACATCAATGCATAATTACATCCATCATCAACAGAATGATTTGAAAGACTGAAGCTCTGATAAATATGAACAAAGTTTGAAATTTCAATTTAAAACAGATTGGTTTTTATAGCTCAACAAATATTTGAAGGAGATTAATGACGCATCGGGGGAATAGTAACGTGCGCCATCTCTTTATATACATACGTGGAGGATGACATTTTAACTGTGAGAAGAGAGATAGCAACCTCATTGGAATTTATTACGTGTTGTTTCGTTTCCTCTTAAATATGCTGTCTGGCTTAACTGAGGGAAAAAGAGGAGGCAAATTCATTGGAATTTATTACTTGTAGTTTAACTTCCTCTTCTGGAAAGTGCGAGATTGAATTGGCTTATCACCTTTGATTAGTATTGTTTTTGTATTTAACTGTGTTTTTAACACGTTTTATCATTAGACTGTTAGTTAGATGGAGTATAATCTTCGTGGTTTGTAGGTGCTGAATACCCTTCGGGTGCAGCGCCGGGTTAAGACCCGTTTATTTATATATTCATTCATTCCTTATATACATAACTTTTTCACGATTTTTCTGAACATAAAAAATATTAAACATAATTTTACTCATGTTTGAATTATGAAGTAAATATTTTACTTTTAATAAGATTGATTTTTTTAAAGAGAATACAGAAAATGTTTTTATTTGTATTGATATAAAATAAATATGATTATGTTAATTTTAATAGCATTTATAATTTTAATTATCCTCCTTGTCAAGTGATCAGGCTGATTTAGTATGAATGTTGTGGTTCATGCTCCAACTAATGATCATCAAGTTCGGCCTGTTGCTTCATCTTGATTTTAATTTAACTTAAAAGTTGATTTAAAAAGTTATTTCTAGTCATTTCCTATTATCATCTGTTTTGCTTTGGGTGCATAGTCCTTGGCTCTTCCAGAGTGAAACTTTTGTCTGTTCCAGAAATCAGGTGTTTTAGTGAATAGTTTAACTCCCACATAGTGTACCAGTTAGTCTTGCTTGTTGACTGATTTGGTATTTATCCGGCGGTTTTTTCCTTGGTTTCGGCCCCCCCAAAAAAAGAAAAAAGAGCAAACATAGGCAAAAAGTTTATCTTCTGTAAACCATTATAAAAACTGTTGAAAATATTCGTGAGTATATGTATTAAATAGCAGATTTTTATAGCAAAAAGACAAAATGAATAATTCTATGGTTAAATGTCTTTTAAAAAAGAGCCAAATCTGGCAACCCGATTGAACACCAGCTGATCAAAGTCGTAAATACTTGGCAGGAAGGAAGGAGCACCAAATAAGTACTTGCCAAACTGGAGGGACTAGTGACGTATACACACTATCTTTAACGTACTGTGTTTTTCCTTATATTGTGGGTTCCATTCAAAACATGGTGTCAGATGCTGATTGGTATTTATAGCCAAATTTCATTAGAAAAAGAGCAAACATAGGCAACATGTTTATCTTCTGTATATAATTATAAAATTTGTTGAAAATACTCGTGTGAATATTTATACAATGGCCAATTTTTATACAAACAAGACCAAACGTATATTTTCATGGTTAAATGTTTATTGAAAAAGAGCCAAATTTGGCAACATCAGCAGATGAAATCCGTTAATACTTGGCGGGAAGGAAGTAGCACTCAGTAAATGGGCGGGCTAGTGATGTATACACCCTGTCTTTAAGTTACTGTATTTTCCTTTATACTGTGACTGAGGGCCAAGTCTATTTTTAAACTGCTGCCCTCAGCCGTCCAGGGTTCGTTCTTAAAACCACATGAACAATGAAGCCTTATCCAACTGTATGGATGGGGATGGTACAGTTAGATAAGGCTTAAAAGGTAACAAAACGAATTATTTGATTCTAGTTAGATTTGACGTTTTTTTTGTAAAATGAGGTCATAATTCAAACTTTATTCCTCTCTAAGAACATGTGTGTAAAAGGAAAGTTGCCATATTTCTTAGCTGTAAGAAGAGCGAAATGAGTAAAAAATGGTATAGAATTTATTTGAATTTAATGATTTTTAAAGGAATAATTTTTTTAAAGGCTTAAACGCCGATACTAGTCTGGGAGCCGATGATACCATAATTCACCCTATACACAAATGTATGAAGTTTTTTCAATTGGATATTGTATATATTTATGTATAACGTAATGATAATGATATTTATATACAATCCTACAATAAAAAACAGTTGTAGTTAACACTAGGTTAATTTTCTGGCAGAAAACCTGTTATAAACATATTGCATGCACAGTCAACGGGCACAATAACCGCACGTTTTTCAAATAGAAAAATAAGAACAATGAAATAATTTTTTGTTGTAAACCACATGCTGTGAAACTCTACCCTAGATTTTCACAGTGTGGAACTTACCATAAAAAATAATAATGTAAAACTTCATTATTCTTATCTTTCTAATTGGAAAACATTCAATTAGTGTGGTGTTGACTGTACAGCTCGAATAACTAAAAGTGGAACATGTTATATCACACCCTTATTTTTCTCATATTTTTCAGTAAACAACACAAATATATTTGTTTGATAATATTGGATGTAGCTAAGTTGTTTGTCATAACAAAATATACATGAACGAATTTTCGAATATCAAGCACATTTTGAAATGAGTTCATACACTTGCTGAAAAAAGTGGAATAGTAATTAAATTATATTATAATTATGGTGCATTTCATCACCTCATATTGCAATTCAATATTAGCGTTAGTGTAAACAATTAGAAAAAACTTAATTTTTTTCAAACTAAAATACATTAAAATTGTGAAACCATTAAGACAAGATTATTAAATACTTATTTATAAAAATTTCGTACTTAATAAACTAAAATAATTATTATAAATTATTAATTATTATTGTTTTTATCCTTAATAACAACTAAAATTAAAAATATTTTTATTAAAGCATTAAATAGAATAAATCTGAATAAAAGTTTTAGCAAAACAAAAAATGCTTAAAAGTTATTTTACTTAAATAAATATATCCCTTCAGTATACGATACCAAACAATCAACCAACAATGAAACTGAATTAACTATTTTTGAAAAAAAATATCAAATTGCAAAGTATAAGTGGAATTATTCTCATTCTCGGTTTATTGAAGCAATTTGAGTAAAAAATTATGATTATAAAAATCCATTGAGAATATATCTTTTCATAAAAAGATATTATTATAATATATTGAAAGTGTTTAAATTATCTTTTGCCTCATTCATTTATGAAAGCCTTGGAGCAAAATAAGTGAGATAAACTTCAGAAAAACTCTCATTTTTCTTTCTTGAAATAAAAATATTCTGTAAATAATTTTAATTGTAAACCATTGTTTCAAAGCTGTTTTAAAGGTTTTCAATAAATTAATTTTATAGAAAAATTTCATTATTCTATCTTGCACAAATTCTTTATTCCATTAGTTTAAAAGTCGATATCTCTGCCTGCTATTTTACGTTTATTTTTGTATATATATATATATTAAAAATAAAAATAAACATATATATATATATG